>QTSX02001549.1:38270-244504 GCA_014839935.2 Entomophthora muscae | reverse complement strand
GGTATCTGTTGGCAAGCTCATCAGAGGCACTGGGATGGGAAGCAGAAGAGGACGGCTGCCACTATTGCGTAGGTTGGAGCAGCAGTTACAACCTAGAAGAGAAAACTCTGGAAAATCCAGCAACAGTGAAGTAGGCACATAAGTTGAGTTTAATAGAAATTAAAACTATAAGAATTACATTCTTCTTATAAAATTGGAAGAAAAAGGCAACCTTTTGTTGCAACCAAGTTTCCAGACTTGCCTGCTAATATATCTTACAATACACAGAGGGCGCTTAATGAGCTGCCCTTTGACGTACCTAACAGCATGGACCAATCTGATGGCAATGTCAAATGGCAGGTATTTCATCCTAATTAGGAGCACTACCAATTTGAATTGCTGATCCCCACAAAAGTTATTCCTTGGCTTCAAACCTTACATGGAACTTCCCAATATGCTGCCCCCTTGTGGCCTTGTGGCTTTCCCCATATGGTATATTAATCACAATATTCTACAATAAACAATACCTTATTCTATTCATCTTTGTTCTTTCTATTGGACTGTTGTCTTCCCCAATTCCAAATAATGAATCCTCATTAGTTCAGTTGCAACAGTGGTAGCAGCAGTAGGTTGACAACATACCTAAAACAAAATCCCCCCTAAGAAAGGACAGATTACGGGCTGTATGGCTACTCCCCAACAAGAAATTTTCCTGCCAATCCCCAAGGGGGACATCCCCAATAGAGTATGTCATCTATCAAGACCAGCTAGTCCTCACAAGCGTGTACAATTGGCTCTGCCTTGAGCAGCGTGACTCCAGCGTCACCCCGTCCCAGTCAGACCTGTCACAACGCATGCTCAACCTTCAGCTAGAATCCTTTGCGTGTGGCGTCAAAGGGGCTGACATTGTCAGTTGGCTCCAATCTACCAAAACCCGCCTCTGATCTGTCAGGTTCCTGAGCTCATGTGGGTCACCACTGTGTCTGGCTGCTCACTCAGCCCGCTGCCGTGTGGTTCACTAACTGGGCCAGTCAGGAACTTGACGTTACCTGGACAGCATTCTGAGATACTGCCAAGTCCTGCTACAGCAAATCCTTATCCCCCATTGTAGTGGGAACTCCTCTTCTAGCAATCAAACAGACTGGGTCCAACCCTGAGTACCTTACTGCCTGACAACAAGCTCTTGCTGCTGCCCCCAAAGCCGTGACTGACAGAAATGCAATGCTACTCACCCTCATCATCAATGGGTTAAAACCCCATATCTGTAAGTGGGTCCCTGTAGGTTGCTGCACCTCTATCAATAACTGCTACAAGGCTATTGTGGACTCTAACAACCAGGCTTCAATGGGCTTCTGCTGTACCAGTGATGCTCTACCTCAATCTTGTGCAATACCTGGCAATGGCCACAATCAAGTGGGCCGCTGCTAGCCCTGTCATCAGGTTAATGGGATTAAATGCCCCTGCAAGGGGGGAGCTCCAGCTAGCAAAGATTGAGGATCAGGGAAAAGCCTGTGGGTTGTAGCAACAAGAGGCCCTAAAACCCCACCTGACCCTTCCTCTCAATCCCTGCTTGCAAAGAACCCCTGCAACTACAACACATTAAAGTCAAAACTCTGGACGTCTTCCAAGTCCACAGTGACAACCCTGTACTACAAGCAAGCCACTCTTCAAATAAAGTAACCAACTTAGCCTATCCCTTCTGTTTCTGTGGTAACACCCATAAATTACTGGTAGATACCGGGGACAACCACACTATGGTGGACCAGGTGTTTGCTGACTCCCAACAACTAGATTGAGTGCCTAGCAGGTTCAAGGCAGTACAAGTAGATGACTCCTGTAGAGCTGCAATTACTCAGGAGAAAATACCCTTCTCTGTGAGGATGGGGAACGTCCAGGTTAAGCTCTCTGGGCCAATCATGGCAGGGCTCAGCCACAACGTAATTGCTGGCCATAACTGGCTTTGGCACAACTGTCCCTAAATTGACTGGGATACATCTGTTATCACCCTTAATAGAAATGGGGTGGGCTTTCATATCTACCCTGTGGAAATGAGCAAGTTACTCCACAATACTGTGTTTGTTAGGATAACAGAGACAGGCTCGTACAACTTCAAGGGGGAAAACTAGACTTCAACTAATTTTCAGTCAAAGTTATCTGTGCTGAACCATCTGCGGTCCCTCCCTTGGCCACTTCACCACCACCAGCGCTTGCTGCACTCCTCAAGGAGTACAAGGACGTGTTCAGTGAGACACTGGAACAACTACCTCCTCCCTGGGAGATCCAGCACGCTGTGCAACTTCAAGGGTTGTTACCTAAAAAAGTACCATTATATCTTCTTACACCAAAGGAAGATGAGACCCTCCTCCAGCACCTTGTGGACGCACTTGATAAGGACTTCATTTGCCCCTTGCTCTCTCCATATGGGGCGGCTGTCTTCTTTGTAGCCAAGAAGAACGGGTCCCTTTGACTGGTCACAGACTACTGCGCCCTAAATGAGGTGACTGTTAAGAATAAGTACCCCCTGCTGCTGATTGACAACCTGTTTGATACACTTGTAGGTGTGAAGGTCTTTAGCAAGTCTGCTCTCACTACAGGGTACAACCAGGTCCACATTGCATCAGGGGGCGAGGCAAAAACTGCCTTCTGCACACGCTACAGGTTGTTTGAGTATTGGGTCATGAACTTCAGAATGACCAACGCTCCTTCTACCTTTGCCATGTTGATGAACAAATCATTTGAGGAACTGATTCAAAAATATGTGGTTGTGTACCTTGACAACGTTATTGTCTTCAGTCAAGATCAAACCACACACCTCTAACACCTTTGTGCTGTCCTCAACACCCTTTAGAAAAACCAGCTAAAAGCTAAACCCTCCAAATGAAAGTTCCTCAAGTCATAGCTGTTATTCCTTGGGAACACCATCTCTTCCCAAGGGATAAAGCCTGACCCTGCCAAAATCAAGGCAATCACCAGCATGCTGCCCCCACTGATGTGAGCCAGGTGCGGACATTCTTAAGCATGGTTGCCTATGTATGCAAGTTCATTCCCAATTGCAGGGAACTAATTGTACCTCTCACTGAGCTCCTCAACACCAAACAGCGCTTCTATTGGACCCCTACCAGAGATTGAGCCTTTGAGATGTTGAAGCAAAGACTCACAACAGCACCAGTACTGAAGTTTTCCAATTGAACCTGTCAGTACAAACTTGAGACTGATGCCTCTGACAGGGCCATAGGGGGTGTGCTAACAGTAGAAACTGACAATTTGTCTTCCTCCCTGTGGCATATGAGTCCAGGAAACTTACCAACTAGGAACAACGCTATCCCATTCATGATAAAGAATTGACGGCAATTGTCCACTGCGTTGAGAAGTGGTGCTGTTACCTGGAGGGGGCCACCTTTCCACCCCGCGTCCTGACAGACCACAAGTTGCTCCAGTACTTTAACACGCAGTCCCATTTGACAGCTGCCAAGCAGGTTGGGTTGAGCATCTATCACCTTACCAGTTGCGCATCAAGTACAAGCCTGAGAAGGAACTTGTCACAGCTGACGCCCTCTCACAACTCTACATAAATTCCATCACTGGGGACAATGGTTTGGACCCAGATTGGCCCATGCTCTACCTATGCCCTGAGGCAACTCACAACAAAGGCCTTAACTCAGTAAACATCTCCAAATTGAAGGACAGCAAAATTCAGTTCACCACCAATGCTGATAACATCTGCCGTTGGGCAGAGACAGGTGAGAAAAAACCTTAAATTCCCACCACACAACAAGGTGACACAGAATTGCACTACCATCAAAACCTGGGTCACATCAGAGGGGGTAATCTCTTCAAGATCATGAAACAGAAGTTTTGGTGGCCGCACATGAGTCAAGAAATCTTGGATCTCCTTGAAGCGTGCATGCTGTGCAAAAAGAATACGTCCAAACCTGCACCCCCAAGTCTTTCCTTCCCATCAAGGCCATGAAACCCTTTGATCAGTGGGCTCTTGACATTGTGGGGCCACTCCCCAAAGACATACTGGGGAAGAAGTACATTATCACTGCCATCAACTACTTCACTTTCTGGCCAGTGACCTGGGAAACAACTAATCACACTGCCACCACCATCACCTGCTTCATTGGCAAAGAAATTGTGGCCCGCTTTGAGCAATCCAAACACCTCATCACAGATGGTGGCCCCAAACTTGTTGGATATGTCATGAAGGCATACTGCGCCAAGAACGCCCTCCAACTTATAGTTACAATTCCCTACCATCTGCAAGCTAATGGGCGCGTAAAACAGTTAAATGGCTCACTGGTTCAACTGATTGCCATGCTCTCACAAGAGCACCCCAACACTACATGGACTGAACACCTGCCTACTGCTCTACTTATCCTACGAGCAAGAATCAACAGGGGCACAGGGTTTAGCCCCAGCACCCTGGCCTCCGGGACGCCTGACAGGCTGACAGGAGTTGAACAGGGAAAGCTACAGTTCAGAGTTCCCAAAAAGCCTCCCCTAGTGACAACCCTATCCCTAGACCAATGGTGTGCCAAAGCCCAGGAAATCAAACACAAGCAAATTGAAGGAGGGACAAAGCACCTCAAAGCCAGGTACGCCATAGGTGACCCTGTCTACACTCTCAACCCCAATTCTTCCAAGTTGGAGCCCAACCACCTAGGGCCCTTCAAGATAGCCGCTGTCTATGACAATCATACCTATCAACTCAAAGATTCCCAAGGGAATACCAAGAAGCTTCACCACAATTACTTGCGCCCCTGCCGCGCCATCCCCACACAAAGGCTGTTTGTGCAGACCTTCCCAGACCTTCCACAGACTCTGGTCTTGGTTTCTGACAACAAGCAGGGGCAAGGGGGGTGTTGCAACCAAGTTTCCAGACTCACCTGCTAATGTATCTTACAATACACAGGGTGCTCTTGATGAGTTGCCCCTTGACGTATCTAACAACATGAACCATACTGGTGGCAATATCAAATGGCGGGTACTTCATCCTAATTAGGAGTGTTACCAATTTGACTTTCTGATCCCCGCACAAGTTATTCCTTGGCTTCAAACCTTACATGGAACTTCCCACTATGCCACCACCTTGTGGCTTTATGGCTTTCCCCATATGGTATATTAATCACAATATTCTACAATAAACAATACCTTATTCTTATTATTCTGTCCTTTCTATTGGACTGTTGTCTTACCCAATTCCAAATAATGAATCCTCATTGGTTCATTTGCAATATTTGGAGGCTTGGCGCTTGGGCTGTTGGCTGTTCTTGTTTGATCTTGTCTAAAGAAAAGTTTAGTTTTGTAAATAAAATACTGTGAAAGATATGAAACACAGAGGTAAAGCAAAGTAAAGGTTAAATGAAAAGTATGCAAATTGTCAAGATTTTGGGGTCTTGAGGAATTGTGTTTATTAAAGATCATGGTAATGTGAGTGTTGATAGGGGACTGTATGGCGACAGTCTGTAGCTACCAATTGGGTTTTAGGTGAGGCTACGGCCTGGTGGTACTCCAAGTCCGTAGGAGAAAACACACGGGTCTGCAAGTAGACAGCAACATGCTCTACTTGGATACTTCTGACTACTAGGCTTTGGCTAGTAGTGATACAGTGGTAGAGATTCCTTAATCTCTATCTTCAAGGGTGAATATTCTGCTCAATCTCTAATCAGGATAGCACATTATATAGGGTGGATAAGCCCTCTTTCCAGATTGTAGTCTGACACATCTAACTCTTAATAGTCAGTCTACCTGTTCCCCAGACTGCTAGTTTTAGCCCCCAGAGCTAGGCAGTCATGCCAGTCTGGCATGGGACTTCAATAGATTACCGGGCCTCAGCTTATCTCATCAGCTTATTGGCAGCATCTGGTTTGTAGTTTATGCATATGCGAGTTTAGTTACCTTGTCTACTGGGATTTTGCATCATGCATTCATTCAACTGAACAACCTTCTATATTAGTCATGTGATTTGAGGTATCTACAGTGAAAATGTTTGGCATCAACCATGTTGCATTAATATTCCTGAGTATCCCATCTTATTGGCTATTTAACATTCTGTGATTATGACCCAGAATATCAAGCCTGTGTCTTCAGGTTTGATCCAATGAGCGGGCCACTTTTGGATCAGGATCAATCTTCAGAGTAATTATCAATGTACTTCTAGCCGTATCCAAGAAGCATGATAAGTTGATGCTTTTATAATCAAGCCAGCAGAATGGCAATTGGTTGTCTACCCAATAAACCAAGAAGAAAGATGGTCAAGTCTATTACATTATTCCAGAGGCTTGACACAAATAAAGTTTTATTTATCAAGAAAAGAACATAACAAAGTAAATAGAAGCAAAATAGAAACTCAGAGTATAGATATAAAGGTTAAAACATAGAAAATAAGTGAATTTATGATGAAGCATCAAAGATGTTAGGTTCAGCATAACATCTTGGTGCTAAATCAATGTAAAAGTATAATTAAAAATTAAAAAATATATGAAAGTTATATGGAGAGTAGCAGAAAAAGTAGTAGATTATAATTGCAAAAAAATAAAAAAATAATTATGTGGAATTTTTTTATTGGTAGTTGAAAAATCAAAACATAGTAAAGTGTCAAGTTTGGCACTTTCAATCAGCTGGAAAAGCTGAATTCTCACTGTCAAGTATGCTGGAGTTGGGCAGCAAAATCAAATTTACTATGTTTTTTACATACAAAACTTGCTTAAATTTAAACCGGGTTCAAAAGTTAACCCAAAAGAAAGGCAGTTTCATATGCTCAAAAATAAAAAATACAACATAAGTTAAAAAAGTAAATGAGTAGGAAGGTGTTTATTAGTGGTAATATTATGCTGTTAGGAGCTGAGAGTGACTTATTTACCATAGTGTTGGTTAAAACATTAAGAAGCTCTCTGTACTAATCCCCAAGTTAAAGTGTCAAGTGGGTGAGTGTCAAGTGGCGCTCATAGTGCGTCACATATTAATTTACCCTTAATTCCAAGCCTTTGCTTAGTTAAATCCAAAACTGATTGGGTAGAAAGTGGATAGAGTCAAACAAAGAGGGTGTCAAGTTTCAGTTTTTTATAAATTACATATGAAATCTTTTAATAAATTGGGCTTAATTTATGTGGCACCACTTAATCCACAAACCCAAGAATGACATAATGTAAAACAAGTGGGGTATTTGATTAATGTCTATACCACTAAATCCAGTATAGTGGTGCTTGTGGGCTTAATTAACAACTATAGATACTAATAATAAACATATAATAGTAAATAATAAAATTTATAAGCACATATGTGTTTTATTAATAAAATTAAAATTTGGCTTAAAAAGTGCCAAACTGGTCACTTTTTGGTTTAGAGTGTCAAACACAGGTTTTTTCATTTCTATTAGTAAATTTACTTATAAATTTCCCCTTAAATTGGTATTTTAGCTAACCAAATTATTAAACAGAGTCAAGTTCAAGTAAATTTAACCTTGGTTTTTGGTTTCAAACCCCTAAATTACTAGTAAAAATTATCTTAAAATCAGTTAAGCCAAAAATATTAATAGATTCACATATGCGGCACTCAACTCCCTGGTACTTGACACTTTGTCAAGTACCAGGGAGTCAATCACCATGGAGTCAAACTTACCACAGTTGCCTACCCAGCAGGGAATGATGGCTGCTAGGGATGGGGAGTGGATCACCCTGGTGAGTAACACAGGCTACCAGGGCTGGTTGATGATGTGACCCTGGCGGGTAACATGGGCTGTCAGGGAAGGGAGGAGCTAAGATAGCTCTACGTACCCTTGTGTGCTTACAGGAGGTCTGTGAGCAAGCACCTTACCTAGCAGACTGGTAGGGTGTACTTTTCTGTGTTTTCATGGAGGCTTTGGGGAGATCCTAAAGCTACCATTGGGAGCATGAATATGCTCAGGGGTGTTATCAGGGTGATTGCTCAGGAAAGCAGCTGAAGAGCTTGGTATAATCAGGCCTCTGGGAAGTAAAGTTGATTAGTTTGCAACTGAAAGCTCAGAATTAATCACCTAAGTAAAGACAACTGCACATACATGAGGATTGTCTGTGGTTGAATGGCCTAAGTGGATGACATTTTCAAGGGCCCAGTCAAACTCCAGTAGCCTTGTAGACTTATTGCCTGAGTCTGAGGTATTGGTAACAGGGACTGACAATGAAACTACCGTGGCTTATAGTGTAGGATCAACAGCAAAGACTAGTAAGAGGGTTTGTATGATCAAAGTGAAGACTAGTTAAGGGACTGGAAGATCATTGTGAAGATTGGAGCCAAGATGGTTTATTGTGAGGATTAGAACCAAGATAAGATGATTCATAAGTGCAGTTGGGAACTAGGTGGTTCATTGTCAGGGAATTCTTCCCTGACTACATCACTTGTATGGGTAATTTTGAAACAAACACCAAACCAAAGGACACCAGCAATCAAATTTCAGACTCCCAGATTAACTCTGGGGCTGTCCCAGACGGGGATCAAACCCAGAACCTAAAGAACAGTGCTAACATTAGTCAAAACTTAAACAGTCTATCTATATTACCTATTTATATTCATCCAATTCATTTGGTTTTTGCTTTTGAATTTGAAAACAACTTTGAAAAGGTTAACAATCTATTATACAACGTCGCTTACTGTCCTGTATCTGATTGGCTGTGAAAACAGTCTTTGACACTCTGGGTCCTGCTCAAGCTATCTTTGGAGCAAGCTCTGGCCTTGTTTGATGCTTATCTTCACTACAGCCACTGCTTTAATATGGTGGCTCTTGTTTCTGTCTCTTCTTCCCTCTGGCTTCTAAAATTAATAATCAATATTATTAAGCAGCAGATAGAAATTCAAATGGTAAATATTATCTCTTCAGCCATTATTTTAGCAAGACCTCATTTCAAATCCTCCTCTATCCATTGCATCTCTTAAATGTTCCACCCTCTATTCTGGGGTATTTAAGTGAGAAATCTTTATCATTATCACTTGTGCCAACAATAAAGACTTATTCTAATCTACTCTTGCTCACACTTATCTTTTGATCTCTCATTTGAAACCATGAAAGGAATCTTATTCCTGTTCTGGTTTCTAGTCCTCCTGCTTACAGTTGTATTAGGTCTTTAAAACCCTACTCCCACCACTGACTGGCATAACTCCTCATCCAATGATGCCCACCAGAAGGAGTCTCTGGCCAACAGGTGGTTCAAGTATCCCTCCAGCCACTGAGGAAGAAAGTTTCACTATGGTTGCAACATCACTCCTCCTCCTCCAGTAGAACCCTCTCTGGTTAGACCCAACACATCTTTCTACCTGTCGACATACTTGGTAGGGTATTACCTATTGGGTTGGTTAAGCTCCATGATGGGTAGTGTCAGGGATCCAGTATTGGGCAGCCAGCCTGTTGTTTTCAGGGGTAACTTGGGCCGGGTTTTTTGCGGGCAATGCCCACCACAAGAGGGGAGCTAACTTTAAAAGGTAGGAGGCAGACTTCCCCACCCAGGACCACAGGCTGGCGGCCGGGATTATAGTGTCAATCACCCCTTTGAAGGTGATGTACACAATCCCAAACAGCTTGCCAGAACGGTTGGTTGGGAGGTTGGGTGAGGAAGAAGGAATAAGTCTTGGGATCATGGGTGGTTCCATGGGTAGTTTGTAAGCAGGGAGATAGTTGAATTTCCCTCTGAACAACTTGGGTGTTAAAAATATCCACAAACCTTTTTGGTTGTATCTAACTGCAGATTGTATGCAGGCCAAAGGATTGAGTTCAAGTATCTTTTCTGGGGTATAGTCATTGTATTCAGATTTCAGAGGGTAGTTGGTAAAATGTATGGGTCCAAAGAGTGCACCAGGAGGACAGGAAACTGCAGGCAGTGGGGCAGGAGGGTGAGGAGATATTGAACTGAATTAGTAGATAGCAAATACAAAATAAGACAATAGCTGTGTGAGCCAAAATAACATAACCTTTATATAAAAATGGCAATAAGGTTTGAGCCCAGAATCTATAAGCATATATAGCATCCCGCCCCAAACTTAGTATTTTCCATAAGGGCTTCATCAAAATATTGGGGAAAATGTGGGCGGGTGGCCAGGAGGCCCGGGTGCAGGAGTGGCAAAATGGCGCCTTGGCTGGATGTTCTCTCATTGGTCAGAACATCCAAATTGGTCACTTGATTTCCTTGATTTTTGGCTATGGTCACGGGGTTGGGCCCAAAGCCCGGGTTTTCCCTTGACAGTTGAGTTTGATTGGTTACTTGAGAGGACTTCAAGCTCATGAAGTTCATGGGGGCACCTTCTCTGCCTCCATTAGGCAATTCAAGAAACTCCTCCTTGGGAATCATCATAATTGAACCTGTACTGGTATTCTGGCTTTGGGACTTAGCAGGGGCTTCAGCTTGCGGGGGTTCAATCTCAGAAAAAAGCGGGTGGGCAGGCTCTCAGCCCATGGGGCCAGCAGCCTGCAGGAATTTGGGTTCAGGGCTTGAATTCTGCCCTTGGGCCCAGGTTTTGAGGGGTAACAAATTGTCAATCCTGACAGGTAGATTTTCTTATTTGGGCCATCTCACCATGATCACAGTACCTATTGGATCAGTGATTGCAGGGCTCAACTTAGGGGGATTTGGTCCACCAGGTAGGGAACTTTTTTCTATCAAGTGGGTCCCTGACATTCATAGTGTGGAATAGCTGAGGGCCTGGAAAAGACTGATTGATGGACTGGAAAGGACTAGCTGAAGGACCAGAAGATCAGAGTGAAGAAATAGCTGAAGGACCAGATGATTATTGTGCAGGACTAGATGAGGGACTGGAAATTAGCTGAGAAGGAATAGCTGAAATGAATACAGGAGCTAGAATGCTTGTTTTGGACTTTTAAAAGAGAAAATGATAGGACAGAAGCAGTAAAAGAATTAATTCAGACTGCCAAAAAATATGATAAAAAGATTGAATTAATTATCATATAATTAAGAGAGAAGGAGGAAGGAATAATTTAAAGTGTTTAAGCTGTACATTTGTTCAGAGCTGATTGAGTGAAACAGAGCTAGAAAGAGGCTGGAAACAGGCTGGCAAAACTGTGAGAACAAAGGTTATAATTTTACCAAAATGATTATTAGAAGTGGAAAGCAAGCAATAGGAAAGTTCAAAGTGCTGAAATGTTTGAAAAATGCAGAGAAACTTGGGGAAACGTTGAAGAATTGAGGGTTCGAAAATCCCTTAAGTAAAACATAGGCAAAATCAATCAAGATTTGCCAGAGAAACATGACAGAATTACAGAAAAACTGTTTGAAACACGGAGCAGTTGTTTATCCAGAGCAAGACAGCACCGAGTTTGAACCATGATCAAGAGCAAGTCATTTGGGTGAAATGTTTGGCAAAACCATTGAATCCAAGTGTTTTATTAGCTGCAGGACAAAGCCTGTTTGATCAGCAGTTTGAGGGCTTTAACTGAAGAGTTAAAGCCTAAAAAATGAAGAAATGAAGCAGAAACCCCAGGGCTTTCATCGGCTGAAGTAATTTATAAAGTTTAATATATTGTAGAGAGATAAAAACTGGATAATTTAAGCTTTGGAAAACAAGAGTTCTGAGAGGAAATCAGAACTGAAACAAGGAGCTATAAAAAGGGAAGCTATCTGGAGCTTTTCAGTGACTGACACAAGTGGATTACAAAGGCCACAAGGACTACACAGAGGACTTAAGCATAAGACAAAGGTGCAGAAGCCCAAGATACAGGTGCAGGATCCCAATACTCAAGAGCAGGAGTCCAAGATCAAGGAAAAAGAGCCCAAGTCCAATTACAAGGAGTCCAAGATATTGTTGGAGGACTCCAAGGTATTGGCTAATCCTTATTGTTTACTAGACCCCCAGGCAATATATCAGAAGGTTTCTAAGGGAATATTCCTTCTGATTGTGAATAAAAGTCTATTTTGACCCCTTTCTAAAGTTCTAAGCAGTACAGATTTCCCCCATGAGTGAACTATCCCACATCTTTCACCCTGGCCAAGGAGAAGAAGATACCTATTTTGAAAGTTGTAGAAGATTTACCACTATTAAGACCTCTCAAGAAGAATGGGAGAGGTTAACTAGACACCTTGATATGATAGATAGGGAATGGGAGCTCATTAGGAATGAGTTTACTAGGTTGCTGAAATACTGTTGTAACCGAGTTTCCAGACTTGCCTGCCAACGTATCTTACAATACACAGGGGGCGCTCAACAAGTTGCCCCTTGACGTATCTAACAACATGGGCCATTCTGATATCAATGTCAAATTGTGGGCACTTCTTCCTAATTAGAAGCGTTGCCAATTTGTCCTGCTGATCCAGAACAAGTTATTACTTGGCTTCAATCTTTACATGGAGTGTGCTACCATGCCACCCCCTTGTGGCCCAGTGGCTTTCCCATATTGTATATTAATTGTATTATTCTGCAATAAACAATACCTTATTATTATTATTCCTATCCTTTCTATTGGACTGTTGTCTTCCCCAACTCAAATACTGAATCCTCATTGGTTCAGTTGCAACAATACTGGTACAGGCCTACAGAAAGTCTAGCACCAGCTGAAGTACAAGTGCATGGTGGGGATGGCCGCCTAGTAATAGGAAAAGTATTGTAAGAGTTTGCATTAATGCAGGATCAGTATAAACTTCTAGCTAACCAACACCTTCTACTAGGAAATGACAGCTCCTCCAAGCTGGTCCCTGGCTATGACCCAGGACACACTTTGGGGACTGGCAACCAGGAACCCCACATAACCCCTCTTGGAGATTTCCTGTGATCAACATGGGCCAATTGGGGTCTCCATCAGCACATAGGATATGTTTGTGGTATAGTCTTGATAGGGCGTTTGCAGTAAGCATTTCTTTTCCTGGCTTATATTTGATTGTCATGGGGTAACTTTGTATAAGTCTCAATCATTCAGTTTGTCTTCTTGATAGGTGTTGTTGGGTTTTGAAGAATATCAGTGATTTGTGGTTGGTTAGCACTTTGAATATTTGTGCACCTTCCAGGTAACATTGCCACTTCATGAGACTGTAAGAATAAAGTGGCAAGATGCACCATTTAAAGACAAATTATGAGTATAAATTAAATAAATTGTCAGCTTCTGTAAAAGTACCAATCCAAATTAATATGAGGGAATGATAAGTTTTGCGCCAAAATCAGTATAGCAGAACACCAACATGAGCATAGAAACAAGAAACAGCATTTTGAGAGGCAAATCAGAAAAATATGATGGTTGCAAAGCCAGGTACAGGGCAGGCCACTTCACGGTGAGAGAATTGGTAGCCAGCATCAGAAAGGAGGTTATTAGACTATCAACAACAGGGACCAGAAGGCCCAAGTGGTCAAGCATAATGGGGTTTAGAGGAAATTTAATGATTTTATTTTCTCAGTGATAATAAGCTATCTAGAAAAAAGTTTCTAGAGTGGGATGAGGGAAGTCTTAAGGTGCTTCAGGATGGGGTGGTGGGGTTTTGCAGCCTCTTATTGGTTAGCAAGAATATTTTTCAGCAGTGGTAGGACCTGAATTGTAATTTGAGTTAATGGTGTCATAATTCAAAAAATATTGGCAACCAGCAGGTTGAGCACTGCCGTCTCCAAATAGCGTATAACACATAATTTTCTTGTCATAATTATTTGGATAAAAACATGGCATATCCAGATTTTCCAAGGCTACTTGAGCGACCCCAGCTTTGACCCATTTTTTATCAATAACAGCATTTAAGTTTTCTATTTCTCTCAGGAGTTTGGAAATGGTTCTTTGCTGGTTTCTGGGTTTACAAGGGTGTACTATCCCTTCCATCTGATTTCTACTGTAACAGAGACAGTGCAAAATAGCTACCAGTTCTTTATCATGTATTGAATATCTTTGTTCACCATCAGACAGTTTTCTTGATTCATATACTACAGGGAGGAAGTCCTTTTCTGAAGTTTGAATTTAGAGTACTCCTCCTATTACATAATCAGATGCAACAGTTTATAGCTTGAATACTCCTTTGCTGTTTGGATATTATAAGATGGGGGCAGTGACTATGCACTCTTTTAGTTGTTGAAAATGTTAGTCTCTTAGTTGTGTCCATACAAATTTGGTTGCCTTTCCTGTGATTGCAGATAAGGAAGCAGTCAAGGCACCCCATTCAGGTATGAATCTTCTGACATAGGCTACCATTCCTAGGAATGTACAAAGCTCAATCTTATTTTGCGGCGCTAGCATGTCAGTTATGGTACATATCTTTTCTGGGTCTTGTTTTTTCATTCCTTACTGATAATGTGTCCTAGTAATGGGATTTTGGACAAGAAGAAGTCAAATTTTGAGGGTTTGGCTATAAGTTGGTTGTCTTTGAGGGTGAAGAGGACCAGTTGGATGTCTTTCTAGTGTTGTTCTACAGTTGGGCTGTATATGATTATGTTGTCCAGATAGAGGATAGCTCTTTTTCCAACGTGTTACTTGAAGACTTCATTAATAAAGGTTATAAAGGTGCTTGGAGTGTTTGGCATTCCAAAGTTAAGGACCACACACTCAAAGGAACCATACTTTGTTCTGAAGTCTGTTTTTGGTATGTCCTCTGGTTTCACACAAATTTGGTGATGACCTGCTGCCAAGTCAATTTTTGTGAAGAATTGGGACCCCCAGGGCATCAAAAAGGTCATAAATCAGGGACAGGAGATACATGTTCTTAATTGTGACCTTTTTGAGCGCCCTGTAGTCTTTGAACAGGAAAAGTCATTCATCTTTATTTGCTACAAAGAAGACAGCTGCACCAAAAGGCAATTTAGAAGGTTTTATGAGTCCTTTTTCAAGTGCTTTGTCAAGATAGGCTTTTAAGTGTTGTCTTCTTGTGGTGTTAGGCAATAAATAGGGTGTGCTTTTGGAACACTTCCCTTGAGGTCAATTTTGTGGTGTATGCCCCAATTGGGTGTTAGTTCTGGTAAATTTTCTTGGAAACTGGAAGGGAATCCAATGACTAGCTGTGCTTAGATTGGGTCTCTTTCACATGTGGTTTCTGTACTTTTAGAGTGAATAACCTCATACGTGCAAGTGTTCCAGTTTATTTTGCTAGGGTCAGTTTCCTCTTCTGTATCCACAATTTTCATAAACACATGATCCCTCATAAGTGTGTCAAGATGAGTTGGTTAAACATGGTGATGCACCTCACCTTGCTGTATGGTGAGGGTAGCGCTATCCCAGTCAATATGAGGTTTGGTTTTCTCATCCAGTCCAGACTAAGTATAACATTGTACTTTGGGATTGGTATGATTGAACCACTAAGGGTAGTCTGTACATCCCCTATTTAGGCACAAAAGGGATTCACCTCCTTGGTGACTGATGTACTTCTATCATCTACCATGATAAATCTCTTGATATTTCTTTGGACCGTGGGTAGTTTCATGAGGTTGGAAAATTTCTTGTCAACAAGATATTGGTCTACTCCAGTGTCAAATAGTACTGTGCCATGATATCTACAAAAGCAGAAAGGATAAGTGAGGAGTTTATTTTCAGTTTGGGCAGCAAGCAGTAGAGGATTGCTGGAGGGAACTTGGATCATGATAATTGATTCTATAGTTGGTCACTGTACAAGTCTTGTAGAGTAGGGGAGGTTGGCTTGCCTAAGCACTCCCCTGAGCTTTCCCTCCTTGTTGGTGTCATCAGTGCTTACTTGATTAACTTATGAGGTGTTATTACCATTTTGAGGATGGGTATTATTAGCCTGGTTGTTCTGCTTTTTAGGTCAAGGGTCCTTCTTTGTTGTGGGACTTTCCTTTTTCTTTTTTGAACATGTAGGTTGTCATATTTCTGTGTGGTGTGTTTTCCTTCTAAGGACATATCCTGAAGGTTCTTGCAGCGTGACATGTCAAACTGATGTCTAATGTATGTAGGGAGGCCATTGTAGAAATCCAATCATGGTCTGGCTTTGTCAAAGTTAATGGTGTTGTGAGCTTGGTCATGTAGATCTTTGTAGGATGCAATGTACTACTTGATTGTTTCTGCCATTTTGAATGTTCTGAGTTCTGTCATGATTATCATGTTGGAGTCCTTTATGGCAAACTTTTTGAAGAAGACAGCTTTGAACATATCTTAGTCTTCACTGTGATCAGGATGTTGGTTGTGCTGTGCCCTGCCCCAAAGGGCAGGCTTCAAAACAACTTTAGAATTTGAAGCTCAAATTTATATTTGAATTAGATTTTATTAGTTTGTTTAAATTGAAACTTACCTTGATTTTTGCTCGTTTTTGGGTTGCTTTCACTTTCGCTCTCGGGTTTCCTTTTTCTTTTGCTCCTTTGTGTGCATAGATTAAATTTAATTCACTTTTATATAATTCCTATTATATGATAGGTTTATTTTTACTTTTTAAACTCCTTGGCTTACGCAACCACTGTTCTCCCCGCTGCTTCATGCAGATCTTTGGGCTCCTATTGCCAGCTGCTTCCCCATCACCATGTGTTCTTCCCCTCTGTCTGTCAATCACATCTGTCCATAAAACTCCCTGTTTTGCCCTGAAGATCTTCCCAAGACTTGGTTTTTCTTGTCTATAAATAAAGACACCATAGAAGTAAGCTTTTTAAGCTGAAATTCTAAGTGGTTTTTCCCCAATCACTGTTTACAGGTTTTTTTACTTCAATTATATTTTTCATTCTCCAAATTCTAACTTCAAAATTTGCTTAGGTTTTCATCTTTTAAATTAAAAGAAGCTTAGGTTTAGATTAGATACCTTGTTAGTTTTTAAATTTGCCTCCTAGGCTCAAAAAGCTAGCAAAATTAGAATGGAGATAGTTAGACAACAAGCATTTAGCTTGTTGTCACCATTTTTTTACTTTAGGGATAATTTGACTAGTTTTATGTTGAGATATTCCCACAGGGAATATCCTGACGTGGATATACTTTTGGTTACCAACAAATCCTTGTTTAACACTTTATTTTATATAGTTTGTTTAGGATTAATTAATTCTATGACACCTTTTGTGTCTAATCATAAATTTTTGGCAGGTCTGTTAAAGGTACTCCTACAAACTGTGCCTACTTTTTTATATCTTTTAAACTTAAATCCAAATGCTTTTCACAATATAGTTTATAATCTTGCGTCTTATTGGGCAAGACCTTACAGGTTGATCCATTTGCTTATGAAGCGTGAAGCGGCCCTTTGACGCGGAGGGAAATCTCATTGGCCCAGAGTCTGTGGGGATAGCCCACTTGTTTAAACTTGCTTTGAGTGCTTTGAATCCAGAGGTTGGCATTTTCACATTGTAGGCCTGGGAACCTCCCAATTTCTGCTAATTGGCGGCGTTGAAATACATAGTTGGGTATTTTGAACATGTCCTGGGTTGGGGGCAGGTTCAGGACTCCTATTATGCTGGAAAGTTGTACTGTTTGGTTTGTACAGGGACGTTATTGAAGACAATGAACCCTTTAGAGATGTCCTGTCCTTCTTCATAGTCTCTCCAGCCTGTGGGGAGTGCCATCTGCTGAATTCTTTTCTTGGGAGAAATTTTTTCTTTAAGTTGCGTAGGTGTGGATAACCTATCTGTGCTACCACTGTTGAGTATATACTTCTGAGAAGTATAATAAATGAGATGAAGGGGAAAATTAAGAAGATAATGATGATTTATTGGATATTAATATAGGATATTATATAGTATCATGAGAAGCCACATACTGTCCATGTACATCATGATAGCCATGGGGCTTATCCAAGTGATTGTTCCTCTTAAGTCACAAGGCTTGTCCAAGTTATGTTCTGCTTAGGATTCAAAAATTTTGATCCCTGTAATAGATGGTTGAATGATAGCAGTGCCACCAACTTAATGATTAATTGATGAATCATTCAGTGAGTCACTTGGGGAATTCATCCCCCAAGAGGGAGTAATCATAGATGCTGCAATAATGAGGAAAAGGGATTTAATCAATGCCAGGATATGATTTGACCACTGATTTATCTATCTTGAAGCCCAGTTGCCCTTGTTTTTATATTGAATTCATTCATAAGGCTGCATAGTTGTGTGTCTGGAAAAATCAGTTGGATCTATTAATTAGTCAATATCCTAAAATACTGACAACCCTAAAGCTAGTTGTCCCTATCATCTGTTTTACATTAGGGCATAAAATTTCTATATATATTATTTTTGGTCATAAATACACACTTTTATCCATAGGTATTGATATTTGACTTATTTGATAGTTTCTTCCCAAAAATAAACATTAATAATATTATATTTTTAATCTCTGCTCCAGATTGTATATATTAATTATGATATACTGATAACAGTATGAGAACTTTGTTAATTTGATTTTTACTTTATGTTTTTGTTGTTTGTTCCAGTTGATATAAGGGTTTGTGTGTTGATTGAGATGATCACTTCAGTGCCTGAGTCCATTTTGTTCTCAAATACCTTAATAAATATAAGTAGCTTTGTAATGTGACTGAAATCATTTTTATGTCATCTTTTGTGTTTCTATTTTGAAATAATTTTGTTTTCAGTATACATTTTTGTTGTGCCTGGACATTTTTTCCATTAGCTCTCTTTTTTTCTATGAAATGAGCTATTTTTTTTCAAAAAAAAAGTTGAATTTTGATTTGGACTAAACTGATTTTCTTCTGGGTTAGTACAGTTTTGTTTATCTCAACAGGTTATAAAGTTACTGTATAAAGCAGGGTAGATATGGCTACATTGATGATAACATTCTTGAGAATATATTTGATGACGTTATTTTGTCTTTTCTTAAGTTTTAAAGTATAAAGTTTTCTTAAAGATTACTGCAAAATAAAATTATAAGATTTTTTGTGGTTTCAGATCCTTTGTTATATTTTCATATAAAAATAGGGCTCAATTATTGGCATCTGCTTCATTTCTGACATACTCATTTATAGAAACCAATTTACCATATTGCAGCATTATTAGATATTTTTAAAAGATAAACTTCTTTGTAAAATAAAAAAATGATGTCCTGATATGGGAAATTAGTTCCTAGAAAGGGAAGGGTTGTAAATGAGGTGGGTACCTGTGACTGTACTACAGTAATGTTGGGCTGTGGTTAAACAGAGTGGTTGAATTGTGATGAATTTCTTAGTTTGAAATTCAAAACAATAAGATTGTTCTTGAAAAGATTTTCAAGCATAGTGATGGAGTACCCAGAAATCAATTAGGTTGTACTAATTGAGGGACTAAATGAATAATCTGGTCAATTCAGATTATTAGACTAGGTGTCTCAAACTGATTGATTAGCTGGAAAGGTTAATTAATACCCAGAAATATGATTAATGAGGATTTAATCAGGGTTTAATGGTCCTGACTGTGTCAAGAAGGAAGATCAAGGTTAAACAAAATGTAAAACCCCCAAAATGTGGTTTAAAAATACTGTTTTGGTAAATTTATTAGGCTAAAAGTGCTACCACACCGCCTAATAAAATTTAAAGCACCAAGGCACCACCCAGTGCATGTTTCAGGCACTGGGGTGCCACCTGGAAACATTCCTGGGTGCTGGGGTGACGCCTGGTTAAAGTTTTGAACCATTTTGTTGGCTGTTAATTGCAAAAAAAATCAATTAATGCAAAAGCTATCAATGAAAGACAATGGTGTCTAGGTATTCAGGATTGATCAGCTGTTTCCCTGGTGAGACAATGGAAGCTTGGATCAGGAATGCATATATTCTAATGGGTTTTGGCACCGGAAGTCTGGAATGCTTCAAGCCATGGTAGTACATGTCCACAGAAGGAATCAGGTGATTCTGAGATGTACCAGGGCACATTCTTATAGGTTAAGAATGTGAAGATCTTTTTAGTAAAGGTCTTGATTGAATGATGCTGTTATGTCATAGATCACATGGTAGAAATCCAGTTGTGATTCTGGAACTGGAGGGGTTTTCAGCTGATTATATCCTGATTGCTATATAATGGAAACATGATTATAATAAATAAAGATGTTTAAACTTTGTGACAATGGTCGCTTTCCTCTCAATCATTTTAAGTTTTAGGTTTTGTTTTTGGCTTTTAATTGGAAGAAACCTACTGTGGAATGAGATATATGGTCTGCAGCTAAGACTATGGGAAGTGAAAAGCGTGGAAGAGATCACCAGATGGCAACAAGATTAACACCAAGATTGCTTACCTGGAATCTGAGCTCATTGAAGCTCAATTAAAGGATTCCTGATATAACATAAAAGATCCAGGCCAGGATAATAAAAAACAAGTATGAATTTCCCAGATCCTCTACAGTACTGCATATTATTTTGGTAATTTTGTACTGGTTTCATAGAAAAAACTTTTTAACCTTTTCAAAAAAAATAATGTTAATTTGGTAAAATTAAACTTGGTATCATTTAAAGATAAAAATTCTATACAGCAGTTAAAGCCTAAATTATCCTATAAATATGAGCAGCCAAGTCACCAAGTAAATTTAAACCCCTAAAAAACCTTAAAGATATTTTAGTTTACCAAATCAAGATTTACAAAGTCAAAAAAGTTGCTTGATTCAATCTGAATTTATAGGAAATTAAGCTTATATTAATGTGAACTCTTGAAAAGGGCTACAAGTAGCATTATAAATAACAAGCTACAGATTTGTTTAGTTATTTGCAAAAAAATCAGTGACGGTGGTAAATAAGAGAAAAATATGCATCCCCTTTCCTGTGTTCGGAGTATTTTAAATAGTCAGCAAATTTGAATTTGTAAATGCTTGCTCGTGCTGATCAAAATGAAGATTTTAGTGAATATTTAACTGTGTAAATTGCATTTAATTAGGTGAATGGAGTATAAAAAAGGCTTGGCCTGAAAGCATTAAATTCTTAGCTAATGATACACTTATTCTCTTTTCCTTTCCCTTTCTTGGAATTCGAAGTTGCTTGATTGGAGGCCTTGGCGGGTGAAAATTTAGACTTCAGCTTGTTCGTAAACTGTGTGACTGATGGTAAAGCTGGAGGAGGTCCTGGACATTTATGGCTATCAGGGAATCTGTGCTTAAGGCAATAGCGTAGTTGACAAACATTACACTCTTGTCCAACCAGTGAAAGCTTGGTTTTACAATTAGGAGCATGACAAACATTTGCTGGTGTGCTACTACTTGCTTCGTTTAAACAACCTCGGGCGATATGTTCATTAATCTAAAGATCCGATATCATTAAAAGGTTTTAAAAAGCACTATACTTAATAATACAAAATTCAACAAGAATACTCCTTTCAATAACCCATTAATATGCAGGCCAACATAACTTAATAAATTATTGCTCCTACCATTCCCCTTTTTATGGTTTATCAAAGGCTGTAATATTAACTGCTATAAATTAAAAGCGCTTTTAGAGAAAAAAGGTATTAAAACTTTTGAATAAGCCTATATTGGCAGAAAAAAAATGAAAAAAAGTTCAAGTAAAGGTAATAGTTTTGAGAAACAGAGTTGATGATTACCTTTATGTTAGGGTCTTGCCCTCGAGCAACGGGAACAGGGGCTTGGCATAAAGGACAAACCGGTACTTTAACATCAACTATAGGTGAGGGCGACTGACACTGGTGTGAAGCGGGTTGGTAATGATCTTCACTATGAAAAAATAAGATTTAAAAAAATTCTTTTAAAGAAAGCTTACCAAAATTCTTCTTTACAATTAACGCATTTAAAAGGAAGGAAATCTAAATAATGTATTCTTTAGAAAGGCAAGTTTTTTTGGGGTAGGGGGGAATCTAAAGCTTTCTTTATAATAATAATATTTTAACTAAAATAGACTTAATTATCTTACCTAGTCGTTTGCAGATTAGTAAACTACAGTTTTTTCCAACGTGATGAAGCTCCATAGATGAATAAAAAATAAAAACAGGTGAAGGATAATCAAACTTGACTTCCGTTCATTATTAATGTTGAATTGTGATTTCTAAGCGCAGGTGGCTTTAGCTCGATCGTTGGAGCTTGCCTCTGGATCGCAGCAAGCAGCCCTTCACCACAGCCTCCTTTGGCTTTCATATTGTAGTTATAGAAAATTGGGTACTCACCTTATTTCCGACAACGTTATTTCCAGGAGCGGAATTCCGACATTATGACATCATTAGGGACATTTAAACGGAATGTATATTTTTCTGAATGTTAAAATGATGTCATAATGCTGGTATTGTGTTCCTAGAAACAATGGTGTCAGAATAAGGTGAGTACCGTAAATTAGGAAGATCTAGCTTGAATCTGGTTTTCCAGCTAGGACTCTTGCTTCCCAACCGAAACTGTTTAAATTCTAAACCAAGTAAGAAATTTTGATTAAGCTATGTGGAATCAAAGGCCCTTCCAACAGCTATGGAATGGGGTTGTGCTTTAATAATGGCCACTATTATTTATTTCTCCACTTAAAGATCAACTCCGCTCATACATAGAAGTTTTCATGATTTCAATATTTTTTAAAAAACTAATTATTTAACTAAGAGCTATGAAAAGGAAAGGGTTGACTATTGTAATTTTAATAATCTCAGCAGAACCCAACATTTAAGAATCTCAATTAGCTTTGGAAAAAGAGCAGCAGCATTAAAACACAGTGTAAGATTATACTCAGAAAGTGAACTTTTACAAGTCTTGTAGGTTCAAAAAGACAGAGGTGAATATCTTCCCTGTTGGCCTGGTCTGAATGAGAATACAGAGTTATTGTAACAGTGCTATTTTAGCAGAGTTACAAGGGAAAAAATATTTGGAAACTAGATAATTATCTTTATTTAGAGATAGGAATTATATAGTTGTGCTGGATTATCTTAAGAGGAACATGGTTATGTAGATCATTTGGTTGGATGGTGAAGGGGGGTGGCTTGTTCCTGGTAAAGGTTCAGGCGCCAAATCAAGTCATCCACTGTATAGAATCATTGTTTATTCATGTTGTCAATTTTGGGAATTCAAGTTGACTTCCTTGTTTGGCTGTGGGTCACCGTGAAATCAGATTGCAGGTCTCGAACCCGCTTAGTTGAAACCTTGTTGGCGGGTCAACCCTGCTGTTTTGAAAGAGTAAATTCTGAGAGATTATCAAAGCAACTGAAATGGCCAAAATTAGGAGTTTAGAGATATAATTGTAGGATTCATTGAGCAATATACCAATTTATATACCATTGGTTAACTGATAAAATTTAATAATATGGGGGAGATTGATAGATAAACATGAGACTGGTGTGAATGGCAATACTGTCAATTCAAGGGTGAACATCAAACTAAAGTTATGGTTTCAAGCCATTGTATTACATTTTCCCCTTCATTAATGAAAACAATAAAAAAACCTTCTGTCAGGAATATTCCTGACAACACCACTCCAAAAGACAACATCTTGGTTATAATTGGGGCTAAAACTCAAAATAAATATTTGCAGCAGTTCCCCCTGATTGGGGAAACTGCCACAGAACAAAAGCCTGGAGAAAAAGAATTAAAGAATTTTAATTCTTCAACTTTTGGCTTTTATAGCCCGACCATGGACCGCACGGCCGGCCGCCAGCCTTCTGCAGGCTGCACGCCCAGCCTGGCGGCTTGCCCTCGCGCGCCTGCCAGCTGGCAACTGGTAGCACACCCCCCATGGCAGGGCCGTCCACCCCCACTGAATGGGGAAATTGCCAAAGTGGGAAACCAAAAAAGGCAATTTCTCCAACACTCAATTTGGGGGGAACTGCTGCCCAAATTAGGAATTTACCAAATCCAGATGGGGCTGATGGGCTGCCCTGTAAACAAATTAATGCAGTAGCTGCAAAAACTGAATTTGGATGCATGAAAGCATCCAATTATTCACCAAACCACTGCCAGCCAGGAATTGGCAATTCATTGCCTGCAAACCCCTCCAATGCCACCCAAGAAAGAGAATCTCAGATAGCGCTAAGTGTTGGGGTTCTCTGTCCAATGTTTCTCACTATTCATGCCTCTCCAAGGCTGATAGTATATAATAAAGACCATTCAATTGATGATAGTTTGTGCTATCATTGAGTGAAATTACCCCTCAATAGTATCACATAAATAAAAACCAGACTTTAAACAAAAAAGTCCAAGACACTAATCTTTGTCTACCCTGCCCCAGGACTAAGAAGATGAACTACCTTATCTTATTGGTTGTACTCACAGCCTGCCTTGGGATTGGGGGCCACCAACAACAATTTCAATCACACAGACCATTCAACAACTCTTCCGACAAGTACTATTACAAGGAGCCAGTACAGTTAAACTCCTCTAACCAGTACTCTTGGCCTGCCCTGGTTTCACCCCGATCAACTCAGTCCATAGCAATCTATACCCTTGTTTATTATGTACTCACATATTTTGCTGGTAATTTTGGTTGTTTTAACGTTCACACAAAGGTGTTTTGATGAATTATGACGGTCTACCCAATTGTAACAGTGCTTACTGGATTCTAAGTGGCAAACTTGGGGCCATACTTAGCTAAAATACTCCCCCAATTGTTGGGTTTTTACACCTTCATTTTGTCACATTAATTACAAAGTATAATAGGTAACCCTCTTGATCTACTAGGCAGTAATTATTGGATGAGGTATAGTCAATCACCTTTTAGAGACCAGCTAATTTGATAGTAATATATTGGTCAGGGATTGGGCTACTTTATTCTTGAAAACAAGCGCTTCAGTCCCAATAGGGAGCTGATCAGGTTTAGATACAGTGTGTAACTTCTCTTGAAGCTTTCTAACTGCCTCTAAGACTTCAAGTTTAGCTTAAATTTGAGTTTCTTGTTGCAACTGAACCAATTAGAGTTTAGTATTTGATTAGGGAATACAACAGTCTAATAGAAAAGACAGAAATAAATAGGATAAGATATAATTCATTGCAGAATATTGTGATTAATATACTATATGGAGAAAGCCACAAGGCCACAGGGGGTGGCATGGTAGCAGGTTTCATGTAGGGTTTGAAGCCAATGAATAACTTGTGCTAGGATCAGAAGGTCAAATTGGAAGTGCTCCTAATTAGGAGATAGTGCCCGCAGTTTGACCCCACCATCAGATTGATCCATGCCATTAGATACATTTTGGGGCAAATCATTGAGTGCCCCCTGTGTATTGGAAGATATGTTGGCAGGCAAGAAGGGAAACTTGGTTGCAACATTCTGATATATCAATTTTCCTGAGCTTATATTATTAACATTTAAGCCTTTGATAGAAACTTCATATTACAATAAATTAGGGGTTCCAGTGCTCTACAAATGTGTTGGGAAACAGAGACCAAGCTACCCCCAAGCCACAGAGATAGTGATAGACAGACCCAGTTCTCTTTACAGAGTGGAGTAAATTCCAGAGAAACTATTGAAGATGATAAGTAAAATAACCACAAAGAGAATGAAGAATTAAAATGAATTTAATTCCCACATTTCTTCAAACACTGGAATAAATGATTCTTTCATAACTGATTTTTCCAAAATTTAATAAATTAAATTATGAAAAAAATTATGAAAAATTAAAAGCTCAATAGGATTTACTAGTGTCACAACATCTACATTTACTCTCTCTCAGGGAAGTGTTGAGTATATACATCTGGGAAGTATAATAAACAAGATAAATGGGAAAATTAAGAAGATAATGATACTTCATTTGATATAAATATTGGGAATTATATAGTATCATGGGAAGCCACATAATGTCCATGTATGTCATGGGGCTTATCTGAGTAATGTTCCATCTAGGTCATGAGGCTTGTCCAAGTGTTGTTCCAATTAGGACTTGAAATATCTGATCCCTGTAATAGATGGCCAAATAATACAGTAGTTTTAAAAGCTATGGCGACAACCAAAAATACCTCAGATTTAAACAAAATGATTTCAGATTTAAACAAAATCCAAGTTGCGCAAGATTCAGGATTCAATTAATTTATAAAATTTCAGTTAATAAATGAACTGTCAAACAAAAAATGAAATTTCACTAGCCCATTATACAAATTATATCAAACATCAAGTGGTGTAGTTCAAACCACAAACAAAATGAACTGACGCAACAAGTGAAATGGATGGATAATGTTCCAGAGTATATTATAATCCAATCAGGATTCATATGAGGCACCGGCAGAAGAACTAAAAAAAAAACAAAACTTGAGCAATCTAGAAGCGAGATTACACAGGCACAAAATGAAATGAACTCACACAAGATGTGTAGTATGAGCAGCCTAAAATAGAAAAATAACAGTTTAACAGTCAATCAACAGCTATCCAATTTAGGAACAGAGGTATTTTATCCATTTTCATGGCTCCA
Source organism: Entomophthora muscae (assembly GCA_014839935.2). Taxonomy (NCBI): domain Eukaryota; kingdom Fungi; phylum Entomophthoromycota; class Entomophthoromycetes; order Entomophthorales; family Entomophthoraceae; genus Entomophthora; species Entomophthora muscae. Next base: position 218,375 of record QTSX02001549.1, on the reverse strand, counting down.
GATTTGTATGAAAAGGTTTTGAGAACCTTCCAAATATGGACTTGAGATAACAATAAAAATAAATCATTAAATTTTAAAATTTCTACTTTTAGTGATTTTATCCTAGGGTTTTTACAATGGTTTTTACAAGCAATATATTTGACGGCGCCAGAAGCCAAGCCAGCAGCAGCCAAGCCAGCTTCAATGGAGGCAAGGCTCAGAACGTGGAGGCACCTGTTTACACCCAAGCCTTTGAGGCGGATAACAAGGAAGCTGATCTTTTAGTGACCACCGAACCCTATGGCTTTGACTTGTTTGAGAGTCACTTAGTGTCTAGCTCTGCCCCTGCTCCCGTATCCACCCCCGCACAACCTGCCCACCAACCAACCAATCAGGATGGCAACCTTGATTCAGAACAACTTCCTGCCCCCAGCCAACCTGCCCCCCTACAGCCAATCAGGCTTCAGCTCCCCCGGTCCAGCACCCCAAGCAACGAATCATCACCGCACAAATTCTTCAGGAAATTGTGGCACTGAATCTACAGGGTCTGTCCTGGGAACAGATTGCCGCCCAGTTGCAATTTACCTGAGCTACTGTCATGGGGGAATTCAATAACCTGATGAACAGGGGGAATCTGATTGGGACAGCCAAGAAGCCCAAGAAGGCTCCCAAGTCACAAATATCTGAGGCATACCCAATCATGCTTGACCTCCTCCAGCAGGATCCCAAGCTTCCCTTGACCCAGGTCCAGAAGCAGCTTGCGCACCATAACATATGGGTCTCTGAGCGCATGGTGCAGCTCTGGATGTATGGGAAGGTGGCATCCATACAGGTTCTTACCAATTTTGCCAGCAACCAATGGGATGGCGCTGAGGATTCCCTGTATGACACCACTATCAAATCAACCCTGGTCCAATGCCTGACTAGTCTAACTAACAATGCCATGTTTATCTCCTATTACAAGCTATCAATAGTTTTTGATGATTTTGGCGAGCAAGGAAGAGCTGCTACTCAAAAAGGAAGGAAGAAAGTTAAGAAGGGGACATTCATTGGTGCGTTTCTGGCTGTTTCAGCCAAGGGTTTTGTCTACTATTGGACAAACCCAGATTTCCTTGATGGCTACTCATACAGCCACATCCTTGGTGGATTACTCAACTCCTGGGATGGCTCAAATTCCAAGTACCGGGTTTTCTTGAGCCACCAGATGGAGGGTAGCTCCACCGCCCTTGAGGCCATCCAGGGACGCAGGCATCAGGCCTCAGTCTACCCCACCGGCCATGCAGACGTCCATCTGGCTGATGTTGTCTTCTTCAACATTGAAGATACACTACAGGAGTGCCGCCCTCAGGCTTTCAATGACCTCTATCTTGGGGTCCTTGACCACAATTTTCTCTTTGGCTGCCAGATGGTGGCTGACTTGTTTGCGCAAATGGTTTTCCATGTGAACATGGGCAACCAATCATGTAAGGATAAGCGCCTTCCACCTTGGGCCACTGCCACTTACCAGCCCATCCAGCCAATGACCAATGAGGAATACAACAAGCGTTATATGACAGCCATCACGCGAAATCCTCCTGCCTCCACCTCCGCCACCAACACCAACACCCCTAACCCGCAAGCCCAACCCACCCAATCCCAGACCCCCCAGGCCAGCACCACCTCTACGTCTTCCTTCCCGCGTTATTCTGCCTCCTAGGCATCACTCTCCCCCGCCCCAATAAACCCCTGTCACCAAATTTTTTCTATTTATATTATCTTTTTTTTGAATTTCAATTATTCATGTTCTCTTTTTTTATAGTTGGCTTTATTCTTTATGTTTAGCTTATTTCTATAAAATCATATATTTACTATGTTGTGTATCTAGATCCAGAACACGGTTATTTTTAGCACTTAAACACACCCCTTGTGAAAATATTAACAACAATTTGGTGATCAGCTAAATTTGAATTAGAAAATTATAGTGTTAACTGTTTTTAGATAAAGTTGTTACTGATCCAAATTCAAAACCTTAATGATAAACTTTAAACCAATCAGGAGCCAAGTGATAAAGTGATTGTTGTGACATAAAGTGTCATTCAATAATTCTTTGATGCATGTGCGCTAATTAATATGATTGGCTGGATGTTTTGCCATTGTACTCCATTGCCGCTATGGCAAGTTGTTGGTGGACTAGTGCTAACCCAGCAGCTGATTGGGCACTAGTCTACCAACATCTTGCCACAGCGGCAATGGAGTACAATGGCAAAACATCCAGCCAATCATATTAATTAGCGCACATGCATCAAAGAATTATTGAATGACACTTTATGTCACAACAATCACTTTATCACTTGGCTCCTGATTGGTTTAAAGTTTATCATTAAGGTTTTGAATTTGGATCAGTAACAACTTTATCTAAAAACAGTTAACACTATAATTTTCTAACTCAAATTTAGCTGATCACCAAATTGTTGTTAATATTTTCACAAGGGGCTATGTCAAGCACCAAAAATAATATGGTAATCAAAGAAGCAATGCCAACACAAAGCAAACAACACATATTGAGATGAGCGTAAAACATATACAAAATGGGTAAAAAGATGGGATAATGTAGTAGATAGGAAAACAAAAAGGAATAAACAAAGAGGCAACAGTATCAAAATAATACAGAATTTATTGGGGCAAAATCTATAAAAACATATGGAAAGGTTAGTAAAAAATCAATGAGAGAATTGGAGAAGCTTCTGAAGGATCTTGACTTGGCAATTGCCAAAATAAAGGACATTGGCCGCAAAGTCAAAGCCAAAGTGAAGTCTGCCGTCTTCACTGGGGACAAAATTGACAAGGTGTCCGCAAAGGCACTAATGTCAAAAATGCCAGACACTCCAGAGAAGACAATCAAGCGCTTACTAAATATTCAAAAAACTGTGGTCAAGGGCCTCCAGTTCAAGGCATACAATCTTTCTGCGCTGTCTGTCTGGGTTGATGACCCGGAGATGTATGCCCACCTAAAACCCGCCAAGCGTGCCAGGGAAGAGGATACCAAATTGCCTGCACAATTGATTGTGCCAAGAATGGCCAAGCTGGCAGAGGCTGTGGGTAAGGAAGAAATACAAGAAGGTAGCCTAAAAAACAAAATTAATAAAAATATATAGATACTTACCTATTTTCTTAGAAAATGTAGACGGCAAACTCCGGCAAGTCCTGGTCCCCTTTGTCCTGGCCACCTTTTATGCAAATTATGCCACTCATGTGGTGAAGCAATTGTATCTGTCCCCTCTGTTGTGCGGGAGCTGGAGGACTGTATCCACAGGTCCTTTCTGATGTTGCAGGAGGCGTTGGCAGAACTTACACATGCTAAGGGGGCATCTGAGTGGGCAGTTACGGCCTACAAGGATGCCCAACTGGTCTGCCTGGACCCAGTATCCCTCAGTGGAGTTTACTGTGTAAACTCCATTGAGCTTGTTTGGGACGTCCTGGCGACGCTCCCATTCAAGAATGTACCAGAGATGGGCCAGGCTCATGAGGCTGCTTGCTTCTGATTCCCGGTGGAGCACACCATATCTTACCTGTTGGAGAACTTTGGGCGCGCAGTGGGCAAATTGGCTGTTGCAGACGCAACAGCCGTAAAGAAGACCAAGATCCTCCTGGCGGAATTTTGGGTTAGCCTGGAGTGCCAACAAGACAGGGCTCCCTGCAGCCATGGGGCTGACCTTTGCAAAGACCAGGCACTACAAGAAGATAAGCATGGTCTATAATAAACTGTGTGAGTTCACAGAAGCCTTTGCCCTGAAAAGGCTTCATCTGGTTGTTTACCTGGGGTTCCTATTCTACTTTGGGATGGGTGCGTCTGTAGAGGACCTGGACAGGGTCCTTCTGGGAATTGACAAGGCCCAGCTTGCACTCGACGGGAAGAAGGCCCCCTGGATACAACTTGGTTGATCATGTGATTCAGGACGCCCTGGTCCTAGCTGGGATATACAGGTTTGTAGCCCCGCCTGAAAAGCTGCTACTTCACTCCCACCTGATCCTACTGCCTTTCACCAGAAGGAGGGAGTATTTCAATAAGGGTGTATCCACCGTTCACGGTATGGCAGTGGAAGTTGTGCGCCACCTCCATCACAGGGTGGGTACATACTGAAGAACCCACTACAGGCACACACAATAAAAATATGATTCCAATAAATTTTATTACAATTTTTAGTATTCTAATTATAATAAATTCTTATAACTTTTATTTCAGCAAACCAGTTTTGCAAAATATATTGCAGAAACAGTTTTCATAAAAGCATAAAATTATACGTTAATAAAATAAATTCTAACTTGTACATTAAATGTTTAATTTTTTTAAAACTGTTTTTATATTTATTTGACCAAAGTGATTTAAATCTATTTGCGTAATCCAGTATCAAGTGTTTGGGATTACCTCAGATGGCATAATAAATTAATATATAATAAAATAAATAAATTACTTACATCTATTGATGGATCTTCTGAAGGTGATTGCGGGCTTGAAAACATCTAAATATAAAATGATAATTAATAAGTCTTGAATAGTAAATAAGAGAAAATAAAAAATTGGACACACTAAGTCTTTAATTGATAGGCTGTTTGGCTAGGCACGCAGGGATGAACAAATCAGCGTGGCCATAGAATTTGGTCACAGTCTCAGCTGGGAGGGTGTGGATCCTGGCCTGCAGCAAATTAAAGAGGTCCTTGGTCCCAGTTGGGGTTCCTTGCTTGGAGACTCGCCTGAGCCACCCAAAGACTTCCTCAATGGGATTCAGGAAGGGCAAATAAGCTGGGAGGAAGAGAAGGCAGAAATTTGCTGTGGCCAATTGCTGGGGGCCCACTGCAATGCTTGTGTTGATCATTGGAAATTCCTCAAGAATATCAGCCACCTTATGGAGACCAACGTTGTCCAACACAATCACATTGGTGAAGCCTGGGCTTGTGCGCCTCAGGTGCTCCTGGACCAATTGGAGGAACAACAAGAAGGTACAGCTGTTGTGAGAACCCAATATCATTTGATAAAGCTCAACCCCCTTTGGACCAAGGAGAGCCACCATTGAGTAGGCTGTGGCACAGACTGCAGCACGCCAAGTCATCCCGTCATTGGAGCCTTTGGGGACATAGCCATACTCATTGCGCATTGACGGGGCAAATGCCAATTTGTCAATATAATAAAATTCAATTGTCCCCTTGGCTTTGAGGGCAGTGTACGCCTCTGCGTAGTTTTTCTGGATGTCAATATTGGCTGGGCTGTTTCTGTTGTAGGGGGATACCCCGAGCTTTTTCCAGGAAAAGCGCATTCCCTTGACTAAATGATAATAGAAGGAAATTGAGGCCTTGATCCCAAAAGTAGATTTGACCATTGCCTGTATATTTGCCAGTTTAAGATGGCAGTCCTGGGTTATCCACTGGTGGATTGCCCATTTGTGCTCCTTGGTGAGCATGGTTACACACGTAAGGATTTCTCCGCGGCAAGGACACGACCAGTATTGATGAATTTTTGGAAGGTCTTGCTGGCGTATTTGGGATCCACTCCAACAATGGCTGCGGCCGCCTTGTAATCACCTGATTCCCGCATTAGCTTAAGCAGGATGATGCGTTTGATGTTGGGGATGCGCTTCTGGGCGGGCTTTTTAGCGGTGGGGATTGACTCATTGGCATTGGGCACAACACAGGGCATAGATACCTTGGTATAGGAGGCTGCAACCTTTTTTAACACCAGCTGTCTCTCATTGGTTTGATAGAACTGGGGCTCCTTGCCATCCTCCTGATCATAATCACTGACATAGGGCTTGTAGCTAGTATCAAGTACAGGCTTCACCTTCTCCAGCATGGCTGACGGGACCAACTCTTGCCGGTACACAACGTCAAACACATACGAGTAAGTTCTACCTCCTTGTTTCTAACTTTATTTATAGTGGTGACCTTGGTTGGCTTCTGGGTCAGCTTTGGGACCCAAGGGTTTATGCTCTGCACCCTAGCAGCTTGTTCTCCTTGAACCAGCTGTGTCAGTGCAGCGTCACTATGGAACTCTCCTCTCCCGCCTCCCTCCTGAGTAGGCACTTGTGTTGCAATAAGTCTATTATTTGACCCGCGGGGGAAATTGCGACCACAGCGCACAACAGGTGCAATGATAGTCTGTTGCTGTGTTCCTTCCATTTTGAGAATTTAATAAAATATTAAATAAAACTTAATTAAGTTACTCCCTATTTTTAATTTTTGCTTTTATCTGTTTATGGATATTCAATTAATTTTTTTTTCCCACCCAATGTCCCAATTATAGATTTTTTTATTTCTTAATTAGTTGTTTCTGGTTTACAACGCCCATTTTAGAATACCTGAAATAATTTCCACTCTTTTCCCCAGATTTTACTGCCAAATTCAAACACACAACACAGTTTTTTTAAAATTTATGTTTCAGATCTTGTGTCTTATTTTAGATACCTTGGTATCATTCATGATTACAATCCATTGCACACATTGCGTGACTGATTTTGTTTATGTAGTGAGTTGCTATTGTGTTTTGTTTTTGGTTTGCATTTTGACACACCACACTTGGGTGTATTTTGTCACTGATTCACATAGTAAACACATGTACACCAAAAGTCAACTCACACCATTTTGTTTGTGAATCAATGTATTTTGGATTGTATTTTGAATGGTTTTGCTTTGTGTGTGAGCCTTTTGTTGCTGTGTTGACTCATTTTGCCCATTAACGCCAATAAACCTTGTTAACAGAGTGTATATTTTAACCTGAGAGATGCATTTTATTTGAATCTGAAATCATTTCATTTAAATCTGAGGTATTTTTGGTTGTCGCCATAGATTTTAAAACTACTGTAGTAGTGACACTGACCTATTGATTAGTTGGGGAACATTTTGAAGATCACTCAAGGAATTAGTTCCCCAAGAGGTAGTAATCAAAGATGTTGCAACAAAAGTGATTCCCCAAGTGATTCCCTGATTAATAGTTAAGCCAGTGGCACTCTTATCAGCTGCCCATCTTATACAGGGATCAAACCTTTTGAGTCTCAAATGAAAAATTATCTGGACAAGCCCCATGAATATCATGATATGCATGGACATCATGTGGCTTCCCATGATACTATATAATACCCAATATTCATATCAAATAAAGTATAATTCTCTTCTTAATTTTCTCCTTTATTTTGTTTATTATACTTCTCAGAAGTATATACTTGAAATTGATAGCAAAGGTGGGTTATCCACACCTACACAACTTAAAGGAAAAATTCCTCCAAAGATAAGAACTCAGCAGATGGCACTCCCTACCGGCTGGAGAATATATGAAGAAGGTCGGGATGCCCCTACAGGATACACTGTCTTTAATCATATCATTGTAACTGTGTGAGAGGGGGGCTAAACTAACTAAGTTTGGCTCCCATCCTGGGGGGAGGATCCACCAGGACACCATCCAGTGCAGGACTGGGATGGCCACTTGAAGGGGCGTCCATAGGGAGGACACGGCAGATAGACGGGGAAATTATGAGTCCAAGCCCATCAATAGCAACCCACCAAGCAACCAGGGAGCACGCTTGGGTCTAAGCTCTTGCCCATTCAAGTCTTCCTCCGGGACCAGTGAGACTGGGATCTCCGAGGGAGGAGAAGGAAAGGGGGTTGGGCTGGGGGCCATGGATGGGACTGGATCAAGGGCAGTGAGCTCAAGGTTGTCACAAGTCAAACTTCTTACAACATTCTCACTGGTGGCAAGGATATCCTGGGCGCGTCCAGGGATGTCCTCCAGTAAGTGCATGAATTGATCTGGGTTAGCAACAACATGGTGAACAGTATGGGAAATACACCCCCACAGATCCGGGGTAGTACACCATATCATTACCAAAGCTGGCACCAAGGTGCAGACAACAAACTTGGCAAGAGGCACCCTCATTTCACTTAATAACAGAGTTTAGGGCCAGCAACAACAGATTTGGTTCCCCTGAGATTCTCTTAATTATTGTTGTTTTGTTTCCACAAAAAGGGGCAGCCAAAGGACAAGCACAAGCAAGAAAGTCAACTGGGAGGCTGGGAGGAACAAGTAACGTCATCCACGGGATATCGGTCACTTCAAAAGCAGTTTATAAAATTTAAAGAGTATAATAAGCAATAAGCAGCTCAAAAGCAAAAAGGCAACAATTTTGAACTTAATGTAAGTAATTATAAGGGATATAACACTAATTTTAAAGTTTGAACTAGATTTTCAAAAGCAACTAAGATAAGCGTAAACAATACTACTAACATCAACTATAGAGGCTTTTAAGACAACACTGTAAGCCAGGGGAAGGCGGAAAAGGTAAAGAACAGTATTGTTAAGACTAAAATAAGCCAGGGATAAGGAAAGAGGGACTATTAAAAGGCCCCAAGGTTTAAACTTTTAAGTGAGGGAAAGTTAGAAACTTTAATTTAAAAGAATGAGCAAGCAGGGACCAAAAGTCCCCTGTCTTGCTTTAAGGGTGGAATTCAAAATTCAGGGTCACCTGACCCAGGGGCGCAGGTTTGATTGGCTGCAAGAGAAATTTTGCAAGGCAGATCCAGCAAGCTGGAGGGTTTTACACCAATTTCCAACTTCAACTCTGATTGGCTGGGGTCAGATAAATGGGGCAGCTCACCATTCAATCCAGATGAATTGGAATTTAAAGAATTGACAGTGACGCGACCTGAATGCTTTGACTTAATTAATTTCAAGTGTGGACAGGCCCAAGCCAAAAGGTAGTCCAAATTAATCAGATATTCCTCCCAAGTGGGAACCAAGTTCATCACATTGGTATTTACCATCTGGGAGGGGTATGCCAACACAAATATCTCATCAATTTTATGGGCTAAATCCTTAAGGGAATTAAGGGGCTTGGTCAGCTTCTGAGCAGATTTCTTTGAGCGGCGCAGGAAGATTGTCCTATCCAAGGCTAAAGGGGGGAGTGACTTTACAGTAACCACCAAATAATAAAATTACCTCAGTGTTGCAGATTAAATGGATTAGACATTAAGTTGTCCATCTAGGAATTGAGTGACAGAATGATCATGCAATTGCAATATTGCATCTTGATTCTACTAGTAATAAAGACATTTAAAACGCCTCTAAAACAGGTGTTCAATTTTCCTTTCAAATGCACACAAGTCACAGGCTTTACTTCTGCAATTATAAATAGAACAACAAAGTTATTTATATCTACCTCCTTAAGGAAAGCCGCAAGGAAGCAGTTGTTCTCTCGCGCGGGACTTTTAGTTGTGCCAATCTACTCTCCTCCATTTGGGAAGTCCTTCTGTCTGTGCCTCCCTGCCTCTGGTGGCAATTCCCCCTCCTCACACTATATAAGTGCAATACTATCTAAATAAATACCAGTTTTGTCTTATTATCTTCTTATATTCTTCTGTCCTTACCCAGGCTGTCATTATACCACAACAGGTATAGTATTAAGATAAAGAAGTAGTAGACTAACTATTTGTAGAAATCAGTACCCAGGCTGCATATTTTATGACATTGGCGCTCATGTCTTACAACACCAACAACCCCCAACCCTGTGGTCCTTTCAATGAGGAGGGAGGAATGCCCCTGGCCTAGTCTCCTGCCACTGCTTCTCCTTACCACCAGGCACCGGCCTTTACTGCTACTAATGCTCATGCTGGGAAAAGAGCAGGCACTCCCTATGGCCTGCCCAACCTAATCCAATTCATGCCAGAACATCAACACCCCAGGCTATTGTTTTTGGTCAGCCACTGCTCCTACAAGCCCCTGCCCCCTTGGAGATGGACACCAACTCTTCACCTTCTGAGGACGCCATCCATAATGCCATACACGCCATGAATGCTGGCAATGGTTCTTGCTCTGAACACCTGGCCATTCAGCATCCTTCTGCTGAAAACACCTTGGGTCACTTTCAGAATCTCTCTCAGTTCAACCCTGACCAGCTCTGCTGTGACCTCCGTACTGTTGAACATATCAAAGACTACCTACACCAATTTGCTCATCCTGCTGTATGCCACAACCAAATGCACCTGGGCCGCATCCAAAGCCTAGTGCATGACCAGGGAATACTGGTATCTAACCAACAGATATTCCTCCAGGTCCTTTACTCTGAGCTTGGCAATACTTTCACCACTGTCAATCAGTATATTGCCAAAGTCACCAATGCCCAGAACACCTTGCTTCACTGGGTCAATGCCATCAAAGAAGTTATAGCTAAGCTAGTTCCAGTGCATGTGGTACAGACCCTCACCCATCAGGGTGTAGAAGCTAATTGGATTAGTGTGGTTATAAACCACGTGCTGGAGACTGGCCCCGTGGTTCAAAGCCTGACTCATGAGGTGAAAGTCTTAGCCCGCTGCCTTGCCACCATCCCCTTGTTCACCCCCACTTCTGCTGCCACTGACAACTCCCCTTCCAGTGCCCTTCTTGGTTGAGACATCCTTGAGCTCTTTGATCACTACAAGAAGATGCAGACAGAATTGGTCCAGCAGAGTGCTGATCTTGCCTTCCTGTTTGATGGCTACCACACAGTTTCAGAACTTCAGGATTGCCTCAAACTTTGTCAATTGCATGACAGAGCCAACAGACAGACCCAAGTCAGGAAGGACAAGGAAGTAATAGCCTTGCTCTAATCTGAGCTTGCCACCCACAAAAGGCGCATCACCTCTCTGGAAGATGAATTGGATATCAACCGTCAGGAGAACAAGGTCTACCAAGATGAGCTGGACAAGCAACAACTTCTCCTGGACGCCTTCCAGAGCCAATTAAATAGGATGGACAGTAAGATTATGGCCGTTAACTTACAGGCTATATCCATCAACTCCAAGAGTCACCACAGTCCACTGAGGTCCTCTTTTCCTGAGTTCTATTATAGCTACAAAAGCAATGAGGACCACACTTGGTTGGCTCCTGACGTTGTACAAGGATTAGAGCCAGTACTGGAGTCTGAGGATGACGTCCTGTCCACCCCTGAAGCTTCTGGAGCTGCTCAAAACAGAGAAGGTGAACGCAAAGCCCAGCAAGAGGAAAATTGTTGCTGTGCCTCTGAGGCTAGATTTGCTACCTCCACTCTCAGCCGTTCCCGTCTCACCCGCTCTCCAGTGAGGATCACACCTGCTCCCCTCCAACATGGCTCCAACAACTTCAAGCCTGTCAATCTACCCAAGTTTGACTGCAAGAGCAATGTGGCCATGTTCTTATGTCTGTACCAGAACTCCATGTATGGCGCAGACAATGCCATGAGGGACTCCACAATCATCAACTGTCTGGATGCTGAGACTCAAACCATTATCTTGCCATGTCTCCCTGAGAATAGCTGGACTTTTGCCAACGTCTTCAGAGCCTTGACAGAAGAATTTGGTAGCCAAGAAGCAATCCTTGGTTGCAAGATGGACTTCACCGACACCAATTTAAAGGTGGGGGAAACCCTAGAAGACTTCACTTCTAGGTTCTACCTTGAAGCTCAAACTCTGTTGTCTATGAGTGCGGTGCAGTTTATTGATGTGAAGCCAGCACTCCTTAATGCTGTACGTGTCAACCTGGAACTATCTCTGGCCCTTAAGTTAGGCATCTACAACGCTTGCACCGTACCAGATCTGATCTGCCTCCTACACACCTACAAGGAGGAGTTTGAAGTCCCTCTTCCTGAAGACCGCCCTTGCCAGCAATCTGAGCATAGACTCCGCGTGGCTGTTGAGATGCCCAAGCCTTCCGACAAGGTTGGGCTGGCTCCAGTCAACAATGGCCCCCATACTTGCTTCAAATGTGGTATGACTGGCCACTTCTCTTGGGAATGTAGGAATCCACGTCAAAAGATCCATCATGTAGGCATGGAGGACACTGAGAAGGACTACGCCAAGGACGCTGATATTGAGGAGGACAATGAGGACCAGTCAAAAAACTACTAAGCAGCCAGGACAAGGAGAAATCCTGGGCTGCCTTTGTAATTTTGACACCCTCATCCCCCCCATACCACTTCCCCCTGACAAACCAGATCAGAGGCCTGCTGCCTTGCCATCCTCTGGGACCAACCCTAAGAATGAACCCTCTCTGATTGACTTCAACTCCCAACCAATACATGAGGATGTGGAGTCTGACGGAGTTCAAGAGGACCTCCTCCATTGAGTCCTCACTGTTAACACGCAAACTCATTGGACTACACTTTGCCCTGAGGTGGTTATCCCCCAAATAGCTTGGAGAACAGTTTCCTTACCCTATGCTGAACAACTGGCTCAACCAGGCGTTGAAGTCACTCATGAGAAGGACAGTGCTGAACAACTGGCCAAGCTGCTCTGCACAGTAAATGTCTCAGCACCGCTAGAATCCCTAAAGGAAGTAAGCCCAGCTGTGGGAGCTGCCATGGCTACCTTCCTGGAGAAGTTCAAAGGACTAAGCGTACACCAGGTCTCAAAGATTGTGGAGATCAGAGAGGACCGCCAGGATTGCACCTATATCAACCTGGTAGTGAACAAGACTCATGTTTGGGCCATACTGAATACTGGTGCTCCTGGAAACATTATATCCTCTCAGCTGGTTAAGAAGCTTAAGCTGGCCCCAGACTTGGCCTACCATGAAGAGTTTGGTACTGCTGGGCCACTGATCACTAGAGCAAAAGGAGCCTACTCTTCTCTCCCTCTTTGCTTTGGGAAGCTAATGGTCACTGCTCCTGCTATAGTTCTGGAAAACAACAGCTATGACATTATTATTAGGACTAGCTTCATGGTTCAGTATGGCACTGTGACTAACCATGGAGATCATACACTTGGAATATTGGACCATTCTATACCCATGTTCTATCATGCTGATTGCACGTCTGACCTTCCCTTACAGCGTCTGCACTACATCAATCTGGAGTACACCAACGGAGAGCTGCCAGTTGCTTATACACTGTGTAGTAAGAAAATCAAGGTGCTACCTCTATCAATGGGGAAGCCAAGGGTATCCCAGTCTACGCCTCCTATAATGTGACTATCCCACCTGGCGCCCAGGTGATCCACAATACAGGCCTCTCGCTGGCTCTACCAGCTGGCACTCATGGAGAAATCTTTGGCATCCCTAATGCCTCCAGACTAGAACCATGGGTTGCACCAGGCATCCTCATGCCAAGTGAGAAGGAGGTACTCATACTCTTGACCAACATGAGTTGTGAAGCTATGGTTGTCTCTAAACACCAATTTCTGGCTTATATACAACTGGAAGAGCATGACAACCTGCAGGAGACTGCCCCCTTTGCGGACTTCTCTGAGTTGGGTCTACCCTGTGATCAACCACTGGTGCTATTGGTTATAAGCCGCAACTCTCTATCTGGCCTCTCTGAAGAGCAGAAGGATCAAGCTATGGATCTCTTTGCCCAGTATAAAGATGTGTTTGCCAAGGATGATTATGACCTGGGCAAGGCTGCAGATGTTGCTCATCATATTGACACCCAAGGCAGTCCACCTATCCGCTCCAGACCTATACAGCACAGTCAAGCCAATCATGCTGTGGCTAACAAGGAGCTTCAGAAGCTATTGGGATCTGGCTTACTGGTCCCCAGAAAAGCCCTTGGGCTTCCCCTCTCCTGATTGTCAAAAAGAAGGATGGCAGCAACCGTGTGGTGATTGACTACCGTTGACTGAATGCTGTTACCAAGAAGGATTCATATCCCCTCCCTCATATTGACAATACCTTGGACCAACTGGGTGGCGCCGAGTTCTTCAGCGCCATGGACCTTATCAGTGGGTACTGGCAGATTGACCTACCCCTTGCCAATCAAGAAAAATGTGCAATCATCACTGACCAAGGGATATTCTAACCCACAAGGATGCCTCAAGGTCTGTCCAATGCCCCAGCTACCTTCCAACGGGCTATAGATGCAGTGATGGGCAACCTCAAACTCACCAGTGTCTTGGTCTACCTGGATGACATTGAAGTGTTCTCCCAAACCTTTAATGATCACCTACAACACTTGGAGGAAGTCTTCCAGAGGTTACTTGCAGCTAATCTCAAGCTCAAGCCACACAAGTGCAACTTCTTCAAGGAGCACCTTGAGCTCTTGGGGTTCATCATTAGCCAAGATGGACTCTGCCCAGTACCTCTGAAGGTGGAAGCCATTGAGCAAATGCAGATCCCAGCCAATAAGCGGGACGTGAAGGTCTTCTTGGGGATGATTGGGTACTACCGCCGCTTCATCCCTAACTTTGCATCCCTGGGTGACCCCCTTTTCAGCTTCTCCAAGCTGATAAAGAATTCTTCTGGAGCCCAGCATGACAATCTGCCTTCAATGCTCTCAAAGGAACACTGACTGCAGCTCCTGTGCTGGCCTACCCTGACTTTGCCGAGCTGTTTGTGGTTCATACAGATGCTATTCTGACGGCAATTGGGGGTGTTCTCTCCCAACTGGACTCCAACGGACTTGAACACCCTGTTGGATACTGCTCATGTATGCTTAATTTTCACAAGAGGAACTACACTGTTGCCAAAAAGAGTGTCTGGCTGTGATATACTCCTACCAACAGTTCAGAGTCTATCTCCATGGGGTACATTTCACAGTTGTAACAGACCATGCCTCCTTGCAATGGCTGAAGACCCTCAAGGACCCCGAAGGACGTCTGGCGCGTTGGGCCATTAAACTTCAGGCTTATGACTACGAGATCATTCATTGAGCCAGGGCAGCCCACCAGAATGCTGACTGTCTCTCCCGCCTTCCCACTGTTGCCTTAGTATCCCCCATGGCTGAAATTCTCTATGACAAACTTATGGAGGATTCTTCTTTGTGGGGAGAGAAGCCAGTAGAGATACAGAGAGCTCTCAAGAAGCTAACTGTTGATACCAAGGTCTCTAAGGGACAACTCCTGAAGCTTTGTGGAGACTCTTGGCTACCCTACATACGCTCATCCCTATGCATGGACTCAATGGTGGCTGCTCACAAGACTACTGGCCATGGTGGCATACAGAAGATTTTAGCTATGCTACAGCAGCACTGCTTCTGGGAAGGAATGCACACTGACGTAGTGGATACACTAGCCAACTGTCATGACTGCAACATTGAGAGTCCTAAGGTTGCCAAGTTTCAACACAGACTTGTACGCCCTGGGTTTGCCTTCCACACTGTAGCCATTGACGTAGTGGGCCCCCTGCCAGCTACCAACAGTTGCAACAAGTTCATCATTGTGGCAGTTGACCATCTGACTAAATGGGTAGAGGCCAAGGCAATTCCCAACCAATCTGCACTGGTGACAGCCACGTTCATCCTGGAGAATATCATATACAAACATGGTTGCCCCCAGATTCTGCTGACAGACAATGATACTAACTTCACCAGTTATATCATCCCCCACCTCAACCAACTGATGGGAATTTGTGGGACACTATCCACTCCTTATCATCCACAGACAAATGGCATGGTAGAGAGTGCTAATGGGAGCCTGGTCCAGATACTCCAGAAACTCAGTCACCAACATGAGACTGAATGAGATACCTTCCTGGATGTGACCACCTTTGCATACAACATTGGGTATCATCAGGCCACTGGCAAGCCACCCTTCTAACTACTCTACGGCCAGCAACCAGGACTTCCCCCTTTACTATATTCCTTGGTAAAGCCCAGCCTGGCTGTGTCCCCAGAGGCGTACCTCAACAAGCTGGTTCAAACTCTTATTCACTTGCAATCAGAGGCCTACACTCTAAACTTAAACCATAAGTTGCAGGACCTATAACAAGCTTCATCCAAATTCCCTGCCTTACCCACTTACCTGGTAGGAAACTCAGTCTACTTCTTCAGCAATAGAGGGTACGGCCGTGAATCCAAACTTGCCTCCCTTTGGCAAGGTCCAATTCAAGTTATCCAGAAGACTGGCCCTGAATCCTACACCCTTAAGGAGCCCCATTCTGGGCAATTGATCACTAGAGTAAATGCTCAGTATATGTGTGCTGCTCCTAGTGACCAAGAGTAAGCCCCAATGAGGACAATAACCCGAAAAAACAAAAGCCTAATTAAAAAATTCCATGGGTTGTTGTCCTGTTTGCAATAGTGTTGCACCAAAGTATGAGGAATAAGAATGAAAGAACAAGGCATTTATTGGAGACTGACAAGACTCTTCCAGTACCACACCAACTGTTATACCACCTGAATGACAGCCAAGAAACACTACTGGTTGCCTACAGATCCACAAAGCCAATGACAAAGGATTGGGCAACAAACCCCCACTTAACAAGACATGTGATTTGACCCCAAATACTATAGCTGCTACCTAGAGATGCCAAGCCATTCTTGACCCTGTTATCTAATCCAGTGGAGGGAAATATCGCAGATTAAATGGATTAGACATTAAATTGTCCATCTAGGAATTGAGCAATAGAATAATTGCATGATTGCGCTATTGCATCTTGATTATACTAGTGATAAAGACGTTTAAAACGCCTCTAAAATGGGTGTTCAATTTGCCTTTCAAATGCGCACAAGGCACAGGCTTTACTTCTGCAATTATAAATAGAACAACAAAGTTATTTATATCTACCTCCTTAAGGAAAGCCGCAAGGAAGCGGTCATTCTCTTGCACAGGACTTTTAGCTGTGCCAATCTACTCTCCTCCTTTTGGGAAGTCCTTCTGTCTGTGCCTCCCTGCCTCTGGTGGCAATTCCCCTGCCTCACACTATATAAGTGTGATACTATCTAAATAAATACCAGTTTTGTCTTATTATCTTCTTATATTCTTTTGTCCTTACCCAGGCTGTCACTATACCACAACAGGTATAGTATTAAGATAAAGAAGTAGTAGACTAACTATTTGTAGAAATCAGCACCCAGGCTGCATATTTTACGACACTCAGCACACAAGGAGTCCTGAACCTGCCTTAAATCTAGGATGTATCCAAAATACCCAACATTGTATTTCAATGCCTCTTTTCAGCAGAAATTGGGATGCTCTCAGGACTACATGATGAAAATGCCAACCTCTGGATTCCAAGTACCCAAAAAAAATCCACACAAGTTGTCTACCCCCTAAAGACTCTGGGTAAGTGAAATTGCCTTACAAGTTACTAGAGCAGCCTCCCAGTTTGTGAGCAACTGGTTTGAATAAAACCCCAATCATAATGAAAACTAGGATACATTTAATAAGACCTGCTTGGAAAATTTTGTCATAAAAGACTCTGACATGGTAATCATGACAGAACTCAGAGCCTTCAAAATGGCAGGAACTATCAAGGAGTACATTGCAGCATATGAAGACATACATGATTAAGCTCTTAAAATCATCCCTTTGATAAGGCTGGACCATAAATAGACTTCTACAACTGTCTCCCCACACACATCAGACGCCTCTTTGACATGAGCCATTGCAAAAACCTCCACAACATATTCTTAAAAGGAAAACAAGCTGCACAAAAAACTGATAGCCTACATTTAACTAACAAAAAAAGGAGAGTGCCACAGAAAAAAAGGACCCTTGACCTAACAAGCAAAACAACCAAGATAATAACCCTCACCCTTGAGGCAGAAACTGTACAACTCAAGTTAACCAGATGAGTACTGATAATGTGACCAAAGAGGGAAAAGCTCAAGAGAGTGCTTAGGTGAGCCTCCCTCCCCCACCTTGCAAGACTTATGCAGGGACCAGGACGTGGAATTAATTACTGTGATCCAAGTACTCTCCAGAAATTGTCAAAAAAGCAGACTCAACCCACCAGCAAGGTTCCAAGTAAGCAGGTTTGTGACCCGCAATCTAATTATCAGTCACTTGAAGCCAAACTAGGAAGTCAACTCAAATTACCAAATCCAACAACATTAACAGATGATGATCCTTTACAGTGGATACCTTGTTTTAGCGCTTGACTCATTACCAGGATCAAGCCACCCCCTTCACCATCCAACCAAGTGATCAACACAATCATGTTCCTGTTATCCTTGATTCACAATAACTATATAATCACTATCTCTAAATAAAGATTATTATCTAGTTTCCAAATATTTTTCCCCTTGTAAATCTGCTAAAACAGCACAGTTACAACAAAATTCTATACTGTTTGCTGCCCAAACTGGAAATAAACTCCTCACTTATCCTTTCCGCTTTTGCAGATATCTGTCATGGTAGGTCCATAATGCTGGGAATTACCTGTCTGAGCTGTAAAGCTCAAAAAATGGGAAAGCTGTTAACCAGATGAACCAATTTGAAGGATTTAAATCAAACAGTTGATTGTAAATGGGTTACTGCCGCTCCAGTTGGCCATCTGGATTTGATTCCCCCTACCAAGTTGACACTGATAAATTGATGTAATATGAGAGTCACTCAATAAAATCTTATTTATCAGAATAGTTATCAGAAACTGGTCACACAAGGGTTCTTTGAAAACTGGACTAAGTATTCACTTGATGATGTAGAAGGGATAGGAGCTCAGGATACAGGTGGTATTGCTTAGTCAAATTTTGATATATATGGGAAAATATTCACTGTTCAACTCTTTGAGTTGAGTTCTCTCTAATTTTAACTCAAATAAAATCAAATATCCTCCTGATCTAATTTTATTTTATAATGCATCCTGTTTTTTGGCCTCCTGCGCTACATTTCCTATAATTTGACCCAAAGTCAAATTATTACCAGAAGATGGGGTCCCACTGTTGGCATTTTGTTATTGTCTACTCCCAATGTTAATCCAATGCCCAAAAATCTTGTAGTTTTCCCTACTGTATCTGAACCCAAGACACTTGCTCCATATCAATGTCCTGAGTTCTATGCTGAAGATACCTTGATTCTCTCTCAGGCAATTTATCTAGGACTTTTTTGGTTAGGGTTAATCATTTTTCTTAATCCTAGTATATCTTTTGGAAATTTTACCAAACAGTATTTGAAGCTTGATTGGTGGTTGATAATCAACTCCATGTGGATTTGGGTAGCAATTCCCCACCACATGGAGGCTGCTTCTTACTATCTGTCAATTTCTGTCACAATATCAGGGCGCATCATTATTCAACACTGGAGCCAACCAATCCCTTGTCAACAAAATATTTTCCAACATCATGAAACTACCCACGGCTCAAAGTAACATCAAGAGAGTTATCATGGCAGATAAAAAGAGCACACCAATCACCAGAGAGGCAAACCCCTTTTATGCCTAAATAGTAGATGTACAAACTACCCTTAGTAGTCCAATCATACTAATTACCAAGTACAATGTTGTACTTAGTCTGGACTGGATGAGGAAGACCAAACCTCATATTGACTGGGATAGCACTACCCTCACCATACAACTAGGAGAGGTGCACCACCATGTGTATTCAATCCGCCTTGACACACTTATGAGAGAGCATGTATCCGTGAAAATTGCAAAAACAGCAGAAGAAAAGAACCCCAGTAAGATTGATTGGAACACCTGCATGTATGAGATTATCCACTTTAAAAATGAAGAGACTTCACTCAAGCAAGACCCAATCCAACAACAGCTAGTCCAAGAATTCTCTTCCATGATCTAAGAAAATTTACCAGGACTACCTCCCAACTGGGGCATCCAGAATGAAATCATCTTCAAGGGAAGCATGCCAAAAGCACAATCTATCTATTGCCTCACACCCCAAGAAGACAACACTCTGAAAGCCTATTTGGACAAAGCCCTTCAAAAAGGACTCATTAGACCCTCAAAATCACTTTTTGGTACCGCTGTCTTCTTTGTAGCAAAGAAAGATGGAGGACTCCGCCTAGTCACAGACTACAGGGCGCTCAACAGGGTCACAATTAAGAACAGGTATCCCCTGCCCCTGATTGATGACCTTTTTGACGCCCTGGGGGGTCCCAGTTCTTCACAAAAATTGATTTAACCACAGGATATCACCAGATCCGCGTTAAACCAGAAGATATCCCCAAGACTTCATTTCAAACTAAATATGGCTCACTTAAATATGTTGTCCTTAACTTTGGTATGAAAAATGCTCTAAGCACCTTCATGACCTTTATGAATAAAGTATTTAAAGATCACACTGGAAAAAGGCTATCATCTACCTTGACAACATAATCACATACAGCTCTACTAAGGAACAACATTGAAAGGACATCTGCCTGGTTCTCCACACTCTTTAAGATAACCAACTCATAGCCAAGCACTCCAAGTGCAACTTCTTCTCAACAGAACTCCCATTTTTAGGACACATTATCAGCAAGGACAGAGTTAAGCTGGCCCAGAAAATATTTTAGCCATAACCAATATGCCAGCACTGCAAAAAAAGAGTGAGCTCCGTGCATTCTTAGACATGGTAGCTTATATTAGGAGATTCATCCCTGAATGAAGTGCCTTGACTGCCCTCTTGTCTGCAATCACTTGAAAGACAACAAAATTTGTATAGACACCTTTAAGAGATCAACACTTTTGACAATTAAAAAACAAATGGTCACTGCTTCTATCTTAAAATATACAAATTGTATAAAGAGTGTATGAATTAGAAACTTATGCCTCAGATTACGCAATAGGAGGAGTACTTCAAATTCAAACTGCAGAAAAGGACTTCCTCCCTGTAGCATATGAATCAAGAAAGCTGTCTGACAGCAAGCAAAGATACCTGATACATGACAAGGAACTGATAGTCATTGTCCACTGTTTAATGAAGTGACAATGCTATCTGAAAGGTGCAAAGATATTCAAAGTGCTAACAAATCACAAGTCATTGGTATTTTTAAGACTTAACAACACCTATCTATACAACAAGCTGAATGAATGAGCCTCATACAGAGGTACCCCATGGTAATTGAATACAAACCAGGCAAGAAAATGCTTACTGTAGACACCCTATCAAGACTATACCGTAATCATCTCCTATGCAGTGATGGAGACCCCAATTGGCCCCTGTCAATCATTAGGAATCTCTAAGAGGGATTCCCACCTGGTGCACCAATGAACATTCAAGAAAAAGTTCTCAAGAACAAACATCTGTTCAAGAACATGTATGGTACTCTACACCACATATTATCAAATGGTGACACTGTACCCTACGTCCTGTCAACACAAAATATTAACACAATCCTTTGATACCACAGAGATCTTGGACAAACTTGTAGCATAAACTTACATGAATATCTCAAGACACACTACTGGTGGCCCAACATGCTGGGCGACATCAAGGAAGTACTAAATCAATGCAAAGTCTGTGAAAAGTATGTCAACTCCAAAGCACCTCCCAAATCAGTAATACTAGTATCAGCCACACAACTGTTCAAAGTGTAGTCACTGGATATTGTGGGACCAATGCCCGGCAACAACAAAGGCAAAAAGTACATTATTACAGCTATCAACTATGCAATTAAGTGGCCTTAGCACAAGCTACAAAAGAACATAAAGAAAACTATGTAAGACAATTTATTGGTAAAGAGATCATAGCTAAGTTTGGGGAAACTGACCTCCTGATCACAGATGGAGGAATCAAACTTAAAGTCATCAACACCAATATCTACCTTGCCAAAAATGGAATAAAACACACCATGGCCAGCCCCTATCGCCCACAAGCAGATGGAAGAGATGAAAGACTAAATGGTTCCCTTGTGGAAGCCCTCAGTAAGTTATCTGCCAACGACCCAAAAGCCTGGGTCAACATAATTACTGCCAACAGCTCTTATGGTGTGCAGAACACAAGTTAACCGCAATACAGGCAAAAGCCCATATGAACTCATCTACGGACATAAACTCAACTCTCAGGAACCAATTCCTGACATCATTAATTATCCTTAAGGGATTTTTAAATTGTTTTCAATTATGATTTGGATTTCCTACAAGACATATCAACAAATTTCCTGATTATTCAATCCCTCCAATGATTGTTTCACCCCCAGGGTATTGTGAAACTCTATATTGCTTATCACTAAAATCCAACTGCAAGGTTTCATGCTTGTGATCAACTCTGAGCTCAACCATTTGCCCCTGATATGTAACAGAGGTGTTTGAGATCTCCTGATGTTGGACCTTATGGTTATTTAAGTGGATAATTCCCTTCCTTAATTCTTGTTCATTTAATAAACCCTTTATCTTGTTCCCAATTCCCAGATTTACTGCTTGCTACAATAGTTGGATATAGAAAACCTAGCTAGTGCTTATAATGCTTACTACTAATACTGGTGATGGCTTGGATGTATCAGCTTTGCTACTATGTATGACTCTCTTCTTGATCTCCTACAACACTGACTTGGTCCTCTTGGTTGTGATTCCTGCTATGAAGAATGTGAGTGCTACTGATGGGTTGATGAAAATGGCCACCTTTCCTGAAATCAATATGGAATACTGAATGGAGTACAGAGACCTTATTCTGGTGAAGTGGGTCCCTGACATCGACATTGTTAGCACTAAGTCAGGACCACAATTACCTCTGCCTAAGAAAGTGCCAGACAACAATGACCCTGACATACAGCACACCAGGAAAAGCTAAGAGGACAAGGAAAAAGAAAGGGTTGAGAGGGAAACAATACCACTGCAACAGGAACGCTTCCAAGTCAAGGACGAGATATGGGTTGTTAATCACAATATGCACAAACTGGAACCAGGGTTACGAGGACCAGGAACTGACATAGAAGTCAAACCAAACAACACTTACCTTATCAAAGGAATTGGCGCTCAAACAGAACTAAAGGGTATGCATCATGGCTGCCTCCGCCTGTGCAAAGCAAGAACAGCACAACCTAACTCTTGACTTCCTGTAACTGATGCAAAACTGGATTAATACCAAGCCCAAATCCCTGACAATCTCAAGAAAATCCCTAAGGGTCCACCTTCCAGCACCCCAGGAGAGATGTCACAACATCTTTGATTACGCCCTCTCGGGAAAGTAATTCCCCAAGTAACTCCCTGAATGATTCCCCGGCTAATCATTAAGTTGGTGGCACTCTTATCATTCACCCATCTATTATAGGGATCAAACATTTCGAGTCCTAAGCGGAACACAACTTGGACAAACCTCATGACCTAAAAGGAATAATTACTTGGATAAGCCCCATGACTACCATGACATACCTGGACAGTATGTGGTTCCTATTTTACTATATAATCCTCTAAACTCATATCCAATAAAGTATCATTCTCTTCTTAATTTTCCCCTTTATCTTGTTTATTATACTTCTCAGAAGTATATACTCGACACTCGCCAAAGTTTTACAACAAGAGTCGTCTAACAGTAAGAGTCTCAGTGAAAACAGACATGATAAGTGGGGTTGGATTGACCCAGACCCAACACAGAGCAGTATTTTGCATTGTCATCATAATCATCTATTGATTTCCTATGAACATTCATATATGATCCAATCTACGGCACCTTTGTATTACCAGTAGTATAGTTTTCTCAAATGCATCCTGTTAAATAAATAGAAGAGGTTAGTGCCTTACATATTGAGCACTAGGATGCCTTAATCCAATTAGGACACTAAAATTAGTATGGCGTTTTTAAGTCTGAGAAGTAATCTTATATCGATATAGACTCATGATGTCCCATTTAATCCGTAGGTACATCCAAGATGCCTTGTAATATAACAAGGAATAGAATAAAATAAATGTGCGTTAACCCGCAAATGAAACTTTACTATATCTATGGCAACATCATTTGATGACATTAAGAGCCTACATCGAGTCTAAACGATTTGTAAGATGGAACCGATGCATATTGTTACATTTAGTTTCTATTGTATTTACTCTCTTTCAAAATTCCATAATAGGCTAATAGAAAGGATTTCACAAAAGATTAATATTATTTAAGTTATATAGTAGACATTTGGATATGTACTTATTCTGTAAGATTGACATTTAACTAAAGGATATGCCGACATAAATCAAGAGAACTATATTTGATTATCTTGAGAAATGATTTGTTACGATAGCTTAAGTTAAACATTGTGTCTTTCTCCAATGTTTTTGTCCGACTATTGGAAATCTTGCGAAGCACTTGATATATCAAAACACTATTGTGTTCATTAGTCAAGTGCTAAATTTAAGGCTTATTTCTGAGAAGTGACATTGAACCGATGAAGCTATTTGAAGAAAATCGGACTCAAGTCTAACAATAGTTTACACAAGAATAATCATACAGGATCAATGACTTAGTACGGTTTAGAGGAACGCAATGCTGACTCAAAGTTTGTTTTTCTAGAAACGTTGACATTTGTTACGAAATCTTAACTCAAGATTTCCAAGCGTTCGTAGATGAAGTCCGCAAGGTTTCATTAATTTGCAGCTAATTTGTTGAAAAAAGAAAACAAATAACTCTTTTATGCATCTAAAGCTTAAATATCTTTGACTTTCGTCTAGACCTTACAATACAAGTATAGGCAGGTTAGGATTTGAGGATTGGCAAACTTAAGGATTTTGTAAATTTAATAATAAAAACCGAAAAATCTTAATTACTAAATGCCATAAAGTCTTAAGAAAACTTTGAATAAGGGCATCGGATTAAAGAGCCGGCCTTTTCTAAAAATATCCTGGATCTTAGCCAGATAGACTATTTAAAAGGGAGAGGAATGAATTTATTGGTTTACCACTATTTATTTTAAGTTGGCAAAGAGTTTGGGGGCAACCTTAAATAATATTAAAAAAAGAAGGGAGAGTCAGACTTACACATTCATCAACACAGTGCATGAAGTGGAAAAGTTCTTCGACACAGTTTTCTTCAGAGCCACTAGAAACGCGCTTTTCACAATCGTGGAGATGATGCTTGGCCTCAGCGCATTTTGGTGTATTTCCGCATTCTAGGAAGTAATTAAACAAAACTTTCTAAACAATATACCTTCAGCAATAATAGGTTTAAGATCCTCAGGCTCTTCTTCCTCCTCTTCGGGCTGAACTTCTACTTCATCAGCATAGACGGTAGGGAAAAGAAAATCGAATGCAGTACAAAACATGTTATGCTCGTTCTATTTTAGCAAAAGGAAGGCTTATCTAAAGAGACTGTGAGAAAGAAACTACAGGTTAGCATGCATCCATTTTTCGTTCAGACGAGCTCTACTCATCTCTTTCATGATTGGATAATTTAATTTTCGATTGATCTGAATCTCACGATGAGTGCTCTCTTGATTTCATGCCAGATCTAATCTTAAATTGATCGCCTCGTAATACAAGCAGGCTGTTGATAAATCGAATAGTCGATAAGCAAAGCTCTAACATGGCCTATATTCCCCTAGATAATTTGATAACATCCCTTTCACTAGGGCTCCATGATTTTAATCGCATCGATTTAATTTAGTTTAGCAGTTATATTTGATATGAAAAAAGTCTGGGGTCTTATTTTGCACATTCAATCCATAAACAAAGCTAAAATGATCAAAGACAATATTTACATTTAGTCAAAGCTATTTTTAAATAGGTTTGAAATTATATCTGTATGTATATAAAGTGAAACTAAAAGGTCCTCTTTGATTCTGTTTGGCTAAAAAATAATCTAAAATACAATTATTCAAATTCAATAAGTGAAACATACCTCTATTATAAGTGTCATAGCTTCGTATAAATATTATTTTCTTCAATATAAGCTTCTTCTAAGTTCAGGTACTGAGCTTTATCTGATTGTCAGGATTTTGGGATATTGACTAATTAAATGAGTCAACCAATAAACATGGGTGTGCTGTAAAGTTACGCCTCCCCCTTAGGCCTCTACTTCAATCCTCACCAAATGCTTGGGGATCTCTGTCAGATTATGCCTGGATATTTATCCAAAGATTTACTGAAAAAACCCAAGAAATGCCCTCACACTATTATTTGCTGAATTAGTTTGAAGATGCCCCACCTAAACCACCCAAGAGACACCTCTGGTTAAATATCATGTGCGAGAGCGGCCAGGAGCAGTGGTAATTGCATCCAAGACAGGTTCCTCAACTTTAGCTGGGTGAGTTTTTCCTTTGATTTTGTTCATTTGAATTTGTTCAGATTTGGCTGCCTCAAGAAATGCATCCATATTCCCTCATATCATTGGTTGATTAGCTTTGACATTCAACTTCTCACCCAAATTCCATCCCCTCCCTTTAAATGAATGCAAGAAATATAAAAGACCTTGCTTCATAAATCTCTACTCCAATAAAGTTCAAAATTTGTTAGTCTTATTTGACTGTTTGGTTTTTTCTGTTGCTTTTGGTGTTCATTTGATTCCTCCCCCCCCCTTTGGCCTCGCAGGAACTGTTGGCAACAACCTTTTGGTTGTTGTTGAAACTGCAATTTTATTATGGTTGAGAGCTTGTTTTTATTTCCTCCTAACCTGCTCCCCAATCCTCACATAATGATGAAGCCATTTTTAGGCAGATGAGTCTTTTGCTACTGGTTGGGTCTGCTGTATCTGTTACTGTAGATTCAGAATCTAAAAGTGAAAATGTGGGATTGTCAAATTCTTTTGCATGAACTCACCAACTTAATGGAGTAATTTCCATCCCAGACCAACTTACTTTTTTATATAAGTGGATGAAAAATATTCCATTTAGTTGGTGAGTTTATGCAAAAGAATTTGAAAATCCCACATTTCTACCTTTAGGTTCTGAATCTACAGTATTTATGTTTGTCTCTAAATTTTCAAGCACAAAGTTTTCTGTTGCATCTGTCACCACCCACAGCTCATCTGTGTTTCCCTTTAATAGTCAGCCCTGTGTTTTTCTCCCCACTCGGCTGGCCACATCCTGGCTCTTTGGCCTGCCATCTTACTTCTCCTTGCTTCCTGTCTTCCTGCCTTTCTTTTTTGCCTTGGGCTTTCTTCCCCTTGTCTTCTTCTCAAAGTTACGGCTCAGACTGCCCTCTTGTGGGCACTACTACACTCATTGCTTTTGCCAAAATTCAAGCAGAAGTTTTCCTTTAGCCAATCAGGCCTTGCCTCCCCCTCCCCTGTCCAAAGTTGCAACTCTAATTGGCTTCCTCATATGAAAAACATTATTTGAGTTTGAGTTTGATTCCTCATGTGGCCAATCAAATACTAATAATTTTATTAATCATTTACAGGTTGTTACCTCTTTGGTGTCCGCTTTTGGTTTTGATCACCTTCCTGCATCCCACTTTGTTTAATTGCCAAATAGCCACTCTTCAATTTCCTGGCTGGTGGGTGCTGTTAGTTTCTTTTGATTGTGTTGTGTTACCTTCTTTTTACGCTTTAATACATCTTCTTGGTTCTTCTGGTTGAGCTGGGATTAAAGCGTTGCCGCCCCAGGGCATCCTTTGATGTCAAATTCACCTTCCTGCTCCCTGATTTCCCCTCCAAACTTACCCTCAGCTTGTGTCAGGATGAAGTAGAGTGAGAGCTTGTCATAATCAATCAAACGGGGAATGTACACCCAAATGGGGGTAACATTACCAATGAGGAGGAGATAATGTGTGTTTACTCAGAAATGATAACCCTTGAAGAGTGAATAAGAAAATGTGCAGAAGAAGATTATGCAAAGGTACATCAGGAAGACCTTAATTTGGCACAACGCCAAGGAATCAGCAGCATAAATAGGCTCACATTCAATTTTGAGGGTTTTAGGAATCATTTCAGCAGGAGGAGAAAGATTACCAGGAAATTGCAGAGGTGAGAAAGCAGAACCTAGCAGTCTGGTTATTAAAAATCTGATTAGGAAATATTGAAATAAGTGAATCATTGAGGCAAGATATTTATTGAGAGTAAAATATCAAACTACTAAGGTAGTTTGGTAAGGAAAATAGTTACTTAAAGCCTTTGGGTGCATCTTGATGAGGTGGCCTCCTTTTATGTAATATTTAGACAGCTTACAGATACCACCAATGTTGGTTCTGTAAGCTGTTGCCTGACCTCCTTTGAGGTCAGAATTTTTTGACCAACAGGTCAGAGAAGGGAAAATTGGGTGTGGGGCATCTGTGCCCCACTTGGATCCAATTTCCTATGCCACCACCCACTTACAATTGATTGTTAGATTTAAATCTACAATTGCCGCAAGCAGGCGGGGCTTTGGGCCGAGAAAACTATGGCCATGTCAGCTTGGATTATCACCAGAGCAGTTTGGTGGGTTTAGTATTTAGTTGATTTCACATCAACCAATCAGAGCTCTCCACATAATCCCTCTCAATCCAACCTATTTTAAAAAAGAAAGAATTATTATCTGCTTGGCTTGACAGCACCACTTTGGCACCTTGTTTGAACCAATTTTTCAATTTTTGGCAAGGAAGCTTGCCAGCTCCTTGCAAAATTGTGAAGTTAATTATGATGTATAGTTAAAATATTTTATATACTTTTTATACATTATATATGTTTATATCCCATATATTTTATATTCTTTATATATAATTTATATTTATTATATGTTTTGATATTCATATATTTTTATACTCTATATAATTTTTAAATACTATTAATTTTAAACTGGTTTAGGTTTCAATTCATGGTTGATGTTCCTCCCTGCCCACTCCATGTTCTTGTTGTTTGCACCCTTTTCTTGGTGTTAGAGCTCCCTTGTTCCCTTATGCCAGCTTTCATCCCAAATTTGTTTTCTGACTCCATCTGCATAGCCACTTGAAGTTTGTGGGTTTGTTGTTTAGATTTTATGACCTGCATCTGTTGGTCTGTGCTCCTGGTTCTCCCCTTCCTGTTACTGACCCTGTTCCTGCTTTTCTCTTTTTAACCTGTGGTACCCTATCCTCATTTGGCAGTCATTTTTAATTTAAAAGATTGTATGAGATTTAGTCTCATGTCAGCCATCAGTATGGTTAGCGCACTCCTGGCTTTAGTGTTACCCTCCTGTCCCTGCCTTCCCTACTCCAGCTTAGTGGTGCCCCTATCCTTATTTGGCTGTCATCTTGAAATAATAGATTGTATGAGGTTTAGTCTCATGTTAGCCATCAGTTTGGATAGTTCATCCTGGTTCTGGTTCTGGTTTTGAGCCTTCCCCTGTCCTGTCTCTATCCCTGTCCTTCCCATCTATGGTCTTGTTGTGCTCCTATCCTGATTTGGTATTCATCTTGAAATAATAGATTGTATGATATTTAGTCCCATGTTGTCCATCAATTTAGATAGCTTGCTTCTTAGCTTTGGTTATGTGTGCTCCTCTGTGTCCCTGCCCCCACACCCCTATCCCTTTCTTTAGCCCTAGCAGAGACAAACTTAAAATCTCTCTGTCCCTCTGCTCCTATCACTATCTTGACTGCAGCTAATTGCTAAGTTTTCTCACAATTCAGGATGAACACCACCAGCAACTCCTGATTGCACTTAGGAAGGATTTCCAATCTGGTCCTTCCAAAAATATATGCCTTGTGTATACCTTCATTATAACTAGCTTCCAAATTGACCTTTTGAAGGTCTCCTAAGTTGGCTGGTGACTCTTTCATTCTCTAGATCTTAGCTGGTTCCTTGTTCCTTTAAATTGGAAATGATAATGTAATGTTACAGCTCCCCCTTAGGCCTCTACTTCAATCCTCACCAAATGCTTGGGGATCTCTGTCAGATTATGCCTGGATATTTATTCAAAAATTTACTGAAAAAACTCAAGAAAGGTCCTCACACTATTATTTGCTGAACTATTTTGAAGATGCCCCCACCTAACCCACCCAAGAGACACCTCTGGTTAAGTATCATGTGCAAGAGCAGCCGGGAGCAGTGGTAATTGCATCCAAGACAGGTTCCTCAATTTTAGTTGGATCAGTTTTTCCTTTGAGTTTGTTTATTTGAATTTGTTCAGATTTGCCTGCCTCAAGAAATGCATCCATATCCCTCATATCATTGTTTGATTAGTTTTGAAATTCAACTCCCCACCCAAATTCCATCCCCTCCCTTTAAATGAATGCAAGAGTTGTAAAAGACCTTGCTTCATAATTCTCTCTCTAATAAAGTTCAAAATTTGTTAGTCTAATTTGGCCATTTGGTTTTTTCTGTTGCTTTTGGTGTTCAGTTGATTTCTCCCCCTCTTTGGCCTCCCAGGAATAATTGGCAACAAACTTTTAGTTATTGCTGAAACCTCAATTTTTTTGTTGAGAGCTTGTTTTTATTTCCTCCTAACCTTCTCCCCAATTCTCACATGTGCAGCCTAAGCGGTTCAAAGCTGAGTTCAACATAAAAACATGAAAAATGGACTATGGAGATTGATACTGTACTTTTCACAGATGTTGAGATGGACACATCAAAGTCAGATTAAAGTGAACTGATTTCACACAAAAAATGAACATAAGTGTCAGGATTATATTGCTAATTGATACAGTAGTTTTCAAAGCTATGGTGCTATGTCATCTCCTGTCCCAAAGGGCAGGCTTTTTAGTTAAAAATTTTAATGTTTTAATTTTCATCTTCTTTTTTAAATAAGAGATTTAAGTTAAATATTAATAATTTCTTACTTTAAAGTCATTAACTTGAATTTTATTTGATTCATGTGTCAGGTTGCTATTATCCTTCTTTTTTACTCTCTATTCAAAGATGTATATATATTATATTATAAATAAGAATATTATAATAACAATTTTCATTCACCTTATACACTTTGGGTTGTGTAAGCGCCCACTTTTCCCCTCTCTGTTATTACATATCTACAGGTTGCTCACATTTAGATTCCTGTTTCCCCCTCATTCTCAATATTATTCCCTTGTGTCTCCAATTGCTCCTGCATCTTGACTTTTGTATCTTCTTTTCTATTTTTGCCAACAGCAACTGTCACAGCCCATACCAGAGTTCAGCTGGACTCCCACAGGGGGAGGCAGGCCGGTCCTGAAAGACCATGTACACAATTAGTGTGATCCTGAAAATGTAGTTCACAGCAGTAGCCAGAGGACGCCAGCTTCCAGTACGGGGCACAACCTGGTCAGCCAGCACCAATACAGTGATGTAGACAAAACCCAACTTACTGAACTCTTGGGCAGGAGGCACATTTTGAAAGGGGGGAGTGGAGGGGATCTCCTTCATGGTAGGCAGAATTTGCACTCTTGATGGCCAGGAGGAGCAGATGTGTGAGGTTGTAAAGTGTAGTGGAGATACAAATAAATGCAAACAGAATAGTTATATTGGTGAAAAAGTAGATAAATCTTGTAATAAAATAAGGAATCCTGAGCATAAAGTTGTTTATTTAAGATTTCAACAGTGAGGAGGGCTTCTCCTCCTCACTATTTATACTTACTGGTAATTTTGAGGCTTTTAGTACCACCAGAGAACTGATGGCATAATTTGAGTTGAATTTGTAATTTTTACCATAATTTGTGTACTTGGGCAAGGGGATGAGAGCTCATTGGTTTCTATAACATGAACCTTTATTTAACTGCAGCATGCCAAGATGCCACAGTTATCTATAGATCCCACAATCAATCAAGCACCTGATTGTGAAATTGAATAATTGTGCTCCCAATGTTTTTTTCTATAGTTAAGATGGCCAAAATTGTTACTGGAATTGAAGCCAGGGATTTGAGGCTCTTGTGCCTCTCAAATCCTGGGCCATTTGTTACTTGAAAGTGGGGTTTTCTCACTCTGAGAGACAATTTGTGAGGGTTTCCAGGCCGTGGGTAGCTTGGCTTCTAAGAAGGCCAGCTGGTTGTCCAGGGCTTTCTGGGCCCTGACATTAGCCAATGAACATCACATTGCCGTGACAAAGAAAACAGCCCCCTTCTTCATTATGCTAGAGAACCTGCACTCCATCATCCAAGGCCCCATCATCAACTTCGCAAAGTTTGACATTTTACTGGGTTTGGATTGGTTACAAAATAACAATCCTCACGTGGACTGGGCGACCTTGGTGTTGACCATCAAGCGTGAAGGTGTCAACCAACAGATCTACCCTGACTCAGTGGATCAACTCCTACGCAACCACGTCTTTGTGTGCATCACAGAGACCCTGGACAAAAAGGAAAACCTGAAGGCAATTGATTGGGACTCCTTCCAGTACAATATCATACATTTCAAAGATCACCAGGATACCTCCACACCTCAGGGTTGCAAAATTGTGGCCTGCCATCCAGAAATCTTCAAGGAAGCTCTACCTGGGTTGCCCCCAGAGAAACACATCCAAAATTCCATCCAGCTCAAAGGAGCTGTACCCAAAGCACGTCCTATCTACAGGCTGACCCCAAACAAAGACAACACCCTACGCGCTTACCTCAAGAAAGCAATGGAGAAAGGACTTATCTGCCCCTCACAATCTCCCTTTGGGGCTGCAATATTCTTTGTGGTCAAGAAGGATGGTGCCCTGCATCTAGTCACAGACTACCAAGCCCTAAACAAAGTTACCATCAAGAATTATTACCCACTACCACTTATTGACAATCTTTTTGACCCTTGGGTGGAGCCACAGTCTTCTCCAAGATTGACCTAACCACAGGCTATAATCAGATCCATATTAAGGAGGAAGACATTTCCAAAACAGCCTTCCACACTAAATACAGCACATATGAGTGTGTGGTACTCAACTTTGGCATGAAAAACACCCCTCCACCTTTGTGACCTTCATGAACAAGGTGTTTGCCCCGCACATTGGCAAGCATGCCTTAGTCTACCTAGACAACATCATTGTCCATAGTCCCTTGATGAAGCAGCACCACAAAGACCTAGAGGCAGTCTTTGCTACCCTGGCATAACACAAACTTCTGGCCAAGCCCTCCAAGTGCCAGTTCTTCCGCAAGCAACTGCCTTTCCTGGGACACATAGTCTCAAGAGACAGCATCAAACCCAACAGTCGAAAGATACAGGCCATCTGCAAGATGCCACCACCCAAGGATAAGTCAGAACTCTGCACCTTCCTGGGGATGATGGCCTATGTACACCGCTTCATACCTGACTGTGGCGTTTTGACTTCCCCCTTATCTACCATAACTGGCACCAAATCCAACTTTGTGTGGACCCCCCAACATGACCTCTGTTTTAGACGTCTTAAGGAGAAGCTCACAACAGCTCCTATCCTGCAATACCCCAAACGTGACGGGGAATACCAAATGGAAACCAATGCCTCATACGCATTCATTGGGGGAGTACTACAAATCAAAAATAATGATGGTGACTTCCTGCGCATAGCCTATGAATCACGAAAGTTGACAGATGGCAAGTGTTGATACTTTATCCACAACAAAGAACTGCTGGTCATTGTGCACTGCCTAGTCAAATGGCGTTGTTATCTAGAACAACAGGAATAATTCACAGCATTGACTGACCACAAGTTGCACATATACTTCAAAACTCAAGAAAATCTGTCTTGCCATCAAGCCCACTGGATGGAACTATTGGAGAGATTCAATATGCTCATACAGTACAAAACTGGTCCAGAACTTGCCATGGCAGACACCCTCTTGCGCCTGTATGTCCATGCCATGAGAGGATAAAATGGGCTCAACCCAGATTGGCCCCTCTTGGTACTACAGACAAAAGATGGGGCTTCCCTCTTGGTACTACAGACAAAAGATGGGGCTTCCCTCCTGGTACAACTGACATAACAAAGGAAACAGTCATCAAAAACAAGCACATATTT
The DNA here is from genome assembly GCA_014839935.2 of Entomophthora muscae. Taxonomy (NCBI): domain Eukaryota; kingdom Fungi; phylum Entomophthoromycota; class Entomophthoromycetes; order Entomophthorales; family Entomophthoraceae; genus Entomophthora; species Entomophthora muscae. The sequence goes on along the minus strand of QTSX02001549.1, from coordinate 185,078 downwards.
GCCAATGTGTATGGAACCTTGCACAGAAAAATGTCCAATGGGACGACCATCCCTTACATCCCCACACGCCAGCAAGTGAACACCATCCTACAATATCATAGAGACCTAGGACACATCAAGAGCCACAACCTATACAAGTTCCTTAAACACAAGGCCTGGTGGCCAACCCTGTATTGTGACATTCAAGAAGTCCTAGACCAATGTGAAGTGTGCAAGAAATTTTCTAAAAGCAAAGCCCCTCCAAAATCAGTACTACTCATCTGCACACAACTACCCTTCAAGGTGTGGGCCCTTGACATTGTTGGCCCCATGCCAGGGAAACACAATGATAAAAAATACATTATCACTGCTATAGACTTTGCTACAAAATGGTCAGTAGCCCAAGCAGCAAAGGCGCACACTGGCAACAACATGTGTTGGTTCATAGGAAGAGAAATAATCAGCAAGTTTGGAAAGCCAGAACTCCTGATAACTGATGGAGGGAAAGAATTGACCTCTGAAACCACCAATGTATACCTTGCTAAAAATGGGGTCAAACATACTGTGACAACACCATACCACCTGCAGGCCAATGGATGTGTAGAGCAGCTAAATGGCAGCCTTGTGCAAGCCTTGGCCAAGCTCACTGCCAGGAGACCTGAAGACTGGTATAAGCAGCTATTGACTGCACTACTTGTATGCCAAGCTTGTGTGAACAGATCCACCAGGAAAAGCCCTTTTGAGTTAGTATATGGCACACAGCCAAATATAATTCAAGCATTGACAGGACCCAAACTGGAAATCCCAAGCAAAGTCCCCCTTGCTCAGACCCTCAAGTTATAGAGGCCAACAGTAAGCAAACAGAAAAGAAAAACAAATGTCTGTAAAAAACTTTTATCCCTATCCAAGATAGACATAAAGTTGGGGACAAAGTTTGGGTCATGAATGTTGACAAGAGCAAGCTAATACCCAAGAAAGTAAAGCCAGTGATCATTCTGAAGGTAAACAACAATAACACTTACCTCGTGCAAGGGCTTGGAAAACTTAAGCAAGACAAGACCCTATACCATGATTGCCTATGACCCTGCAAAGCAAGATAAAAACAACGCAAAACCGCTCTGCCCACCACAGAACAACAGCTAGTCCAGTATGGCGCCTGGGCTCCTGATGACCTCCCCAACAACCTTCCCCCAGAGGAGGCCAACCTTAAGTCAGGGGGGTGTTGAAACAGCAGGCTTGACCGGCCAGCAAGGTTCCAAGTAAGCAGGTTTGTGACCCGCAATCCAATTATCCAGTCACTCAAAGCCAGACTAGGAAGTCAACTCAAATTTCCAAATCCAACAACATGAATAAATGATGATTTCTTACAGTGGATACCTTGTTTTGGCGCTTGACTCATTACCAGGATCAAGCCACCCCCTTCACCATTCAACCTTGTGATCAACACTATCATGTTTTTGTTACCCATGATTCACACCAGCTATATAATCATTATCTCACAATAAAGAATATTATCTAGTTTCTAAAAAAAATTCCCCTGTAACTCTGCTAGAACAGCACAGTTCTGACACTGTGAAATAATTTTCCCTAGTTATTGATTGTCAATGATAATTGGGAGGCATGGTGAGTCCCTTTTGGTATTATCAGAGCATTCACTTTTGTCCTCTTCAGAGAACTAGTATACCTGCAGGATGTCACCCCAACTCAGTCAGTCCCTGGTTTTGACCCAGGGCAAACCTTGGTGCTCTCCCAGAAGCAGAAGCACAAAAATTAGGTAATGAAATTTTCCAAAACCTTTAATTGATCAGCCTAGGCAGCCTAAAAAGGGGATTCAGTTTGCTTCTGGAAAATTACCCATGCAAAATTTTGATAGGGATTTCCAAGTGTTTGGTGAAGATTGGAGTAGAGGCCTAAGGAAGTGTAGTTAACTTTATAAAATGTGTAAAATGGTTCAAGCTCTTAAGTACCATTCCCAGCCTTTATCAGGAAAGAGGTATAGGTATATTTTTTTCTCCATGACCTTAAGGTAAATCAACCCTATTTTCCCCTGAAGGCTAACCTTGCATTAGTAATCAGCTGGATTTACTACTAGATCTTACATATGTGCTCTATAGAGTCAATCCTAAAGCTCAACATACCAGCAACTCTACCTAGTTATCCAATCCTTCCCAGCAGCTAGCCAAAGTTTGAAACTGGTCCATTGGTTACATATTTCTTGGGGATCACAAGCTTTTTTTGGCTTGATGCTATACTTCCAATTGTCCTTGACTAGGGGGAACTTCTATTGTGATATGAATATTGATTATTTAGTTTTGAGTCTCAGCCTCTACCCTACACTTTATCTAGACAGCTGATTAACTTTGGGATGGTTTGGAAGCCGCTGAATTTCTGATTTAAGTTATGTTATGCAGATTTGGTTATAGGGACTAGTACCTGTTTTCCCAATACTTTTGTTTCTAGGAATCTATTTCCAACTTCCATCTAGTCATTTTGTTGTGATTTGGCTATGAGCTGGTGTATTTAATATATTGATTAACTCTCTTATTACGGCCTATACAATTCACTAAAGACAAAGCTAATACTTTTACTCAAATGAACTAGTATGTATAATAAATGTAGTATGTATTTTAATACACATTCCTTTACTTATTATCAAGTGAATAGTTATATAGAAGAAGGGGTATTGTATTTATGCCACAGCACAATAAGATCCTCTAAGGCTCAAGTAGTTCCCTCTTTAATCCCAGACCATATTAACTTCTGATCTTAGGATCAATTTAATACTAATTAATTGTGCAACTGTTGTAACTGTGCTGTATAGCAGAGTTACAAGGGGAAAAATGTTTAGAAACTAGATAATATTCTTTATTGGGAGATAATGATTATATAGCTGGTGTGAATCATGGGTAACAGAAACATGATAGTGTTGATCACAAGGTTGAATGGTGAAGGGGGTGGCTTGATCCTGGTAATGATTCAAGCGCCAAAACAAGGTATCCACTGTAAGAAATCATCATTTATTCATGTTGTTGGATTTGGAAATTTGAGTTGACTTCCTAGTCTGGCTTCTAGTGACTGGATAATTGGATTACGGGTCACAAACCTGCTTACTTGGAACCTTGCTGGCAGGTTGAGCCTGTTGTTTAAACACAACCAAGAGATGCTCTACCAATCTATTCATCATCCAGGGTGTGTCAGGAATATTCCTGACAAAATATTTGAAGAAATCAATGTTTGCAGCTTTTTAGTGTGTTGCAACATCTTCAATTAATCCCTCTCAGGAAATTAACACCCCAAGTATATCACTGTATGGCTCACCAACTAACCATTAAGCTGGTGGCACTAATATCATTCAACTATCTATTAAGGGGATCAAAAAATCCCAATCCTAAATGGAACACAACTTGAATAAGCCTCATGACTTAAGAGGAACATCACTCAAATAAGCCCCATGACTCCTGTGACGTACATGGACAATATGTGGCTTTCCATGATACTATATATTATCCTATATTCATATAAAATAAAGTATCATTCTCTTCTTAATTTCCCCTTTATCTTGTTTATTATACTTTGCCTGAAGTATATCAGCAACAGTGGTAGCACAGGTAGGTTATCCATACCTACACAACTCAAAGGAAAAATTCCACCCAAGAAAAAGACCTAAAAAATGGCCCTCCTAACCGGTTGGAGAGACTACAAAGAAAGACAAGACATCCCTGAAGGCTTCATCATCTACAACAACGTCCTTGTGCCTATTAAACAGTACAACACTCTCAAATCCCACAAACTGCTACATGTAACTCCAACCACAACAGAGCCACAACAGCCCAAAATACCTAACATTGTATTCCAATGCCTACACTCAGCAGAAATTGGGACTTTTGCAGAGTTACACTGGGAAAACACCAACCTCCGGATCAATAGCACACAAAGCAAGTTCACACAAGTAGACTATCCCCGCAGACTCTGGACCAGCAAAGTCTCCCTCTGTGTCACAGGAACCGCCTCTCATTTTGTAAGTGATGGCTCAATCAACACCCTGACCAAAATGAAAACTGGGATATGTTCAAAATTGCCTTCCTTGAAAAGTTTTCCATGAAAGATTCCACTGTGGTAATTATGACAGTCTTTGAACTTTCAAAATGACAGGAGCAATTGAGGACTACATTGTAGCATATGAAAGCTTACGCAACCAAGCTCACAGCACCATCAACTTTGATGAGCCAGGACCTTGACTGGACTTTTACAACGGCCTCCTTACACATATCAGACATCAGTTTGACATGACCTGCTTCAAGAACCTTGAAGATGTATTCTTGGAAGAAAAACATGCAGCTCAGAAATCTGACAATCTACAAGCAACAAACAAGCAAAAAGAGAGTCCCACTGCAAAGAGGGCCCTTGCCCTAATAAGCAAAATAATTGAAGCAATAACTCCCATCCTCAAAATGGGGACTGTACAGCTCAGGATAACCAAGTAAGTACTGAAGACACCAAAGAGGAGGGAAAAGCTCAGGGGAGTGCTTAGGCAAGCTGCCCTTCCCCAACTCACAAGGCTTGTAAAGGGACCAGGATGTGGATTCAATCACCATGATCCAAGTTCCCTCCAGCAATCCTCTACTGCTTGCTGCCCAAACTGGAAATAAACTCCTCATTTATCCTTTCTGCTTTTGCAGATATCAGGGCACAACACTATTTGATACTGGAACAGATCAATCCCTTGTTGACAAGAAATTTTCCAACCTCATGAAACTACCAACAGTCCAAAGCAACATCAAGAGAGTTATCATGGCAGACAACAGGAGTACACCAGTCAACAAAGAAGCAAAAGCTGCTGCGCCCAAATTGGAGACGTGCAAACTACGCTTAGCAGTCCTTTCATATCAATCCCCAACTATGATGTCATACTTGGCCTGGATTGGATGAGAAAGACCAAACCTCACATTGACTGGGACAGCACTACCCTCACCATACAACGAGGTAAAGTACACCACCATGTCTACCCAACTCACCTTGATACACTTATGAGAGACCATGTGTTTGTGAAAATCATGGAATCAGTAGAAGATCTGGCCCCAGCAAGATCAATTTGAACACCTGCATGTATGAAATCATTCATTTTAAGAATACAGAAACCAGATGTGAAAAGGACTATATCTGAGATCAGCTTGTCAGTGAATTCCCTTCCGTCTTCCAAGAAACCCTACCAGGGTTACCACCCAAAAGTGGCATACAACACAAAATCAACCTCAAAGGAAGTGTACCAAAGGCACAGTCTATCTATTTCCTCACACCCCAAGAAGACAACACTCTGAAAGCCTATTTGGACAAAGCCCTTGAAAAAGGACTCATTAGACCCTCAAAATCACCTTTTGGTGCTGTGTCTTCTTTGTAGCAAAGAAAGATGAAGGACTCTGCCTAGTCACAGACTACAGGGCGCTCAAAAAGGTCACAATTAAGAGCAGGTATCCCCTGCCCCTGATTGATGACCTTTTTGACGCCCTGGGGGGTCACAAATCTTCACAAAAATTGATTTGACAGCAGGTTATCACCAAATTTGCGTTAAACCAGAAGACATTCCAAAAACAGCCTTCAGAACCAAATACAGATCTTTTGAATGTGTTGTCCTCAATTTTGGCATGAAAAGCACCTCTAGCACCTTCATGACTTTCATGAATGAGGTTTTCAAAGAACATATTGGAAAGCAAGCAATCATCTATCTGGACAACGTAATCATCTACAGCCAAACCCTAAAACAACACTGGAAAGACGTCCATCTGGTCCTCTGCACCCTTAAAGAGAACCAACTTGTTGCCAAGCCATTGAAGTGTGACTTCTTCTCATCTGAACTCCTATTCCTTGGCCACATTATCAGTAAAGATAGAATCAAACCAGACCCAGAAAAGATATGCGCCATACCCAAAATGCCAGCCCCCAGAAACAAAAGCAAACTCTGCACATTCCTTGAAATGGTAGCCTACGTAAGAAAGTTCATCCCTGATTGGGGTGCCCTAACAGCCCCCTGTCTGCCATTACAGGAAAAACAACCAAGTTTGTCTGGACACCACTGCAAGACCAGTACTTCTGCCAACTAAAAGAATGTATGGTCACCACCCCTATCCTCCAATTCCGGAATGGTGAGAGAATCTATGAGTTAGACGCCAACACATCTGACTATGCCATAGTAGGAGTACTCTGTATCCAAACGGCAGAAAATGACCTCCTCCCCATAGCATATGAGTCAAGGAAACTATCTGATGTCAAACAAATATATCTCATACGCAATAAAGAGTTGGTAGCCATCATACATTGCCTTATGAAGTGGTAATGCTATCTGAAAGGAGCCCAAACGTTCAAAGTACTCACCGACCACAAGTTGCTGATATTCTTCAAAACACAACAACACTTGTCAAGGAGACAAGCCAAGTTAATGAGTCTCACATAGAGATACCCCATGAAAATTGAATACAACCAGGCAAGGAAATACTTACTTCAGATGCCCTGTCAAGGCTATACAGCAAACATGTCCTTTTTGCTGATGGCAGCCCTGACTGGTCCATGTTAATCATGGGGAATTTCCAAGAAGGGTTCCCACCTGGCACCCCAATGGACGTCCAAGAGAAGGTCCTTAAGAACAAACATCTGTTCAAAAAAATATATGGCACCCTGCACCAAATACTTCCAAATGGTGACACTGTACCTTACGTCCCGTCAATGCAAAAGATTGACACAACCCTCCAATATCACAGAGACCTGGGGCACACCAGTAGCAGGAACTTACATGAGTATCTCAAAACATGCTACTGGTGGCCCAACATGCTAGATGATATCAAAGAGGTACTGGAACAGTGCAAAGTCTGTGATAAGTACACCCAAACCAAAAGACCACCCAAGTCAGCAGTACCTGTATTCATCACACAACCCTTCAAGGTATGGTCATTGGATATTATGGGACCAATGCCTGATGAAAACAAGGGCAAAAAGTACATCATAACAGCTATCAACTATGAAACTAGATGGCCTGTGGCAAAAGCCACAAAAGAACACAAAGGCAATGATGTGAGACAATTTATTTGAAAAGAAATCATAGCCAAGTTTGGTAAACCTGACCTCCTGATCACAGACAAAGGCACCAAACTTAAGGCCACTGACACCAATATCTACCTCACCAAGAACGGAATAAAACACATCACAGCCAGCCTGTATCACCTGCAAGCAAATGAAAAAGTAGAACAACTAAACAGCTCACTAGTAGAAGCCCTCAGTAAGTTATCTGCTAACAATCCAAAAGCCTGGTTCAATAAGCTACCAACAGCACTCATGGTCTGTAGAACACGAGTCAACTGCAACACGGGCAAAAGCGCGTACAAACTTTTCTATGGGAAAACCCCCACTCTTGTTAGTAAAAACACAGGACCACAATTACCTCTGCCCAAAAAGGTGCCAGATGACAGTGACCCCAATGTATTATAAGCCAGAAAAGACCAAGAAGAAATGGAACACCAAAGGGTCAAAGGGAAAGCAATCCCATTGTAACAAGAGAGATTCCAAGTTGGGGACAAAATCTGGGTTGTCAACCACAACCAACACAAATTGGACCCAGGGTTATGTGGACCAGGCATTGTCATGGAAGTCAAGCCCAATAACACCTACCTCATCAAAGGAATTGGAGCTTGGACTGAACTGAAACATATTCACCACAACCGACTCCGTTTTTGTAAAGCAAGAACAGCCCAACAAAATTCAAGGCTCCCTGTTCCCAAAACCAAACTGGATCAATATCAAGCCCATATCCCTGATACTCTAAAGAAAATTCCCAAGGCTCTGCCTTCCAGCACCCCATGGAGAGATGTCGCAACATCTTTGATTACTCCCTCTCAGAGAATTACCGCCCCAAGTACATCATCAAATGAGTCACCGAATGGCTCACCAACTAACCATTAAGCCGGTGGCACTACTATCATTCAACCATCTATTACGGGGATCAAACAATCCAGATCCTAAATGGAACAAAACTTGAATAAGCCTTGTGAATTAAGAGGAACATTACTCAGATAAGCCTCATGACTCCCATGACGTACATGGACAGTATGTGGCTTTTCATGATACTATATATTACCCTATATCCATATCAAATAAAGTATCATTCTCTTCTTAATTTTCCCCTTTATCTTGTTTATTATACATCCCAGAAGTATGTCAGCAACAAGTGCAAAACAGTGAAGACAAGTATCTGCAGCAGTTCTCCCTAATTGGGGAAACTGCCAAAAAAAGCAAGAAGCAAAAAACAAAATTTAAAAATATATTATTTGAGACTCCAGCCTTTTATAGGCCGGCCACGGACCGCATGGCTGCCCGCCAGGCCCCCACTGCCCGCACACCCAGCCTGGCAGCTTGCTCGCGCGCGCCTGCCACTTACCATGGCTAGCCTGTCCCCCACCAAATGAGGAAATTGCCGAATTGGGAAACTGAAAAAGGCAATTTCCTAAGTCCCAATTTGGGGGGAACTGCTGCCCAAATTGGGAACCTTCCAAATGTGGATGGGACTGGCAACCTCCATTGCATCAATATCCATGCACCAAGTGCAATTAATGAATTTGAGTGCATATAGAAGCCCAATCTTCCTCATGCTACTGCCAGCCAGGAATTGATGATACATTGCCACTTTATTCATCCCATGGCCACCCCAGAAAGGGAATCTCAGACAACCCTAAGTGTTTGGGGTTTCCAGCTGCCTTTCCTTTTAAACGCTGCCCCTGAACCCAAATAAACTTGTGTTCTTTAAAAAAATGTTTGGGGTTCCCAATCCAATGTTTTTCAATATTCATGCCACACCAAGGCACAAAATACAATAAAGAACAATCACTTGATGATAGGTTGTGCTATCATTGAGTGAAATTACCCTCAATCATATTGCTTACAATGCTTACCCTAAAAGAAATTCAAGACACTAAGCTTTGTCTGCCCTTTCCCAGGAGATAGAAGATGAACCATCTTATCTTCTCTGCTGTCATTACAGCCTGCCTAGGGATTGAGGGCCACCAACACACCTTCAAACCATATAGGCCATTTCAAGAACCCACCAAGGAGTACTACTACCAGGAGCCTGCGCAATTGAGCTCCTCCCAGCTTTACTCCTAGCCCGCCCTGGCTTTGCCCCACTCAACAATGTCCATAGCCGTATACACCTTTACGTACTATGTACGCACTTACTTTGCCAGTAATTTCAGACAATTTAATGTGCATGCCAAGGTGTCCTGTTGGCTATTGACAGTATACCCAATCATTCACCTCACTCACAGGGTTCCAAGTGTGGAACTTGGCACCCTACCTTGCTAAAATACTCCCCCACATGTTGGGTATTTACAGTGTGAGGAGTCTAGTTTTTCTATTGTCCCAGGGGTCTAATGGATTATCATGCCGTCTTTAACAGTGATGGTTAGGTTAATAACCAATCACCATGCGGCACATGTTGAATTAGAATTTATATTCTGAATGTCTGGGATGATGGCATAATATCGGGAGTAGGTTCCCGGAAGCAAATGTGTTGGAATCAAGGGGGTACCTGAGTATTTTAACGATACAGATTGAATATCTGGTACTTATGGCAAATGAATTGGAGGGGTTTGGGATTGGTGTTTGGAGAAGGGAAGGATTATGGAAGAGGGTGTGGAGTTTGAATTCTAGCGAGTATCGTTTTAGCTCATGAATATTTGGATTAAGGGTTATCCTCTGACAGTAGTATCTTATGAATCTGGTAAACGGGCTTAAGATTCATATTATATCGTTAGATTGCTCAGCAAGGTAGTTTTTTAAATTAAATAAGGATATCGGTTACAATAAAACAACGGTGCATAAGGGTCAATCTACGAGAACCCTAATAAAAATCTACTTTTAATTTTAAGGATGTTTTACACGATTCTAGAATGGCCATGCTGAGAATATCGATGGGCTTGGGGGCGAAGCGGCTTACCGCAAACATACGGAGGATAGGCCCATGAGAAACTTGAATTCTATTGCTTAGCCTATAAGGCCTCTTCTTTAAGCAAACCAAGCCTTCTATTTTAGCCAGAGGAGCTAGTCTATTTATGCTATTCCCATTCATCCCATGCAAAGAATGGATTCAATGTCTCATGCCGGGTGCGGTTTCTAGAGGAGATGACTGTTTTGCTTTTGACGGGGCGGCAGATATGCTTGCGGCCCGACTGCACCTTCTGGACAAACCGTTCAATGTGGTCATCGAGATTCGGTAGGAAGTTGGATCGCTGAAGTAAATTCTGCACCTTACGAATACTAGCAACATCTTGTCGTTGCTTAATCAAAATAAGTAGATCACCCACTGGCTTGCCAACGGGTGTCATGCCAGCTGCTACTTGTAGCTCTAGCCAGTGTATGCCACGTGCAATATCCTGGGCGACCTTTGCAAAGTAGACGATGAACATGGAATACGTGTAAGAGTCTGGCGAAAAGCCTGCTTTCAAACGGCGCTGGTAGATCCATTCAGCCTTTTCGATGTTCACCTTCAAGTAGCACTTTATCAGCATATTGAAAAGTGAACTGTTTGGGCGGACATGAGTGGCGTCAAGGTCGGAAACCAACTGGTCCAGAAGGGTCTCATACATTATGCTACCCCGCAAAATCTTAGAGTGAATATAGTGTGAAGTCACAATGCTGAATGAGACTACATCCACCTTCTTAAGCTCAAGTAACTGCCGAAAGAAGCTTGAAGCACTCTCGAGGGTCCGAAACTTGAAGTAAGCCTGCAACTGAATGTTGTCGAGGAGCTGCTCAAACTTAGGGCTTAGCATGTAGTACGGAATGCGCTCGCGGATAGCTGCAGCACCTTCAAAATGATTGTGTGATATTAAGAGCCCTTTGATAAGGGAAATGTATGTCTTTCTAGTGGGCAAAGTGAGTGGATTCTTCTTCATAGCGAGAAAGAGTTGCATAGCCATTTTGGGTGTTCGCCTGATGAGCAGCTCCAGGGCTACATCGTAGCAAGATGCACTGAGGGTGAGGCCCATCTCAGTAGTAAGTGAAAGCAAGTTGAGAGTGTCATCAACACTCTCGACGCGAGAGAACTCCCGTAGCAGGAGATGCATCTGGCGTGGGTTGACGCAATTGAGCAGCACCGTAAACTTATCAACTCCCAGGCATTTAAGAAACTCCATATACGTCGCATTTTTACGAACATATCCTTTATTGAACATGAATGCAAAGCATTGCTTGGCGATTTCCAGGTCTCCGCTGTTAATGGCCAGCCGAAACATCCAATTGCTAGTCAAAAAGCCTTCGCTCTCGTTATGCCTGGAAATTGATTCTATAAATGCAAACACACATTGCGTATCGCCTGACTCTAGAAGCCTGCCAATAATGTGATGGTATAAAGAAACATCGCATGGTAATTGCAACTCCCACATTAGACATAGAATCTCTTGCATTTTATCATGTCTCTCGCTGTCTATGCTTGCGTCTATAGCCTTAATAAACTTTTCAAGCGGCGGCACCTGGGCAAATAGTATATCCAAGTCGAGTTCCTCCCGCGTCATATCTTGCCCTTCAGTCACGCCTTTTTTCTTAAGGAGATAATTCAAATATGTGTCAACTTGATTGGGTGAATTAATTAGAGTTGCCAACTCTTCTCTTGAGGTCTGGCCTGGTAGTTGATTTGAAAACCCACTTAGTGAAAACATACGGCTTATATAAGTAATAGAGAGGGGATCCCTCAAGTTGAGTTTTAGGGACTGGCTCGGAAGAGATATCTGGTTAGACCTCCACAAAAGCGAATAGCTACGTCTGCAGTCTTTACCCAAGTACTTTTGTAGACTTCCATTCTGGGTGGCTCCAAGACAGCCGCTCTGAGAATGCAAATTCGACAAACTTCGAAACACTTCAAGTCTCGGCCAGGGGTTCGGCCTCAAAAGAAACATTTATGCGCCAGTTAAATTAAGCCCTAGAATAAGCCTATTAGAACATCCGTGAATGAAAGGTAGCAAAACAGCGGTACCAGAATTCATAACAGATTACATAGCTACTTAAAACGCTATTAAGTTGTTGCTTTTGATTTTATGCTAAAAGTTGAAATAAACACGCCCCAGCTAAATCTTATAGGGTTATGAAAAAATTATTACTTTAAGGACTTGGTTTTTCAAACGTAAAAGTTAAAGTAGATAGGAAGGTAAATAATCTTTTCAGAAAAGAAAAGGTTAAACGGTTTCAGTTCGAGCCTTTCTTTACATAGTTAGCATTTTAAAAAGCCAGGTTTAAATTTAGCTTTGCAAACGTTAATACATGCTGTTTAAAGTGAAAGGCTTAAAAATGCTTTTGGGGGCTGAAAAAAGTTGGACAAAGAAGCTTAACCTAAATAAGAAGTTGGATCGAAAAAGAGGCTAAAGAATACCGAATATCATCGAAAGCCAAGAGCAATAGAAGTTCACTTGGAAATCAACTGCAGATCAAAGATCTTAACTTTACCTTGAGTGAAGGTATTTAACAAACCTAGGTGGTAAAATCGAGACTCATTTATTGGTCACCCTTTTGGCTGTTGACCTCCGATCAGAGATGATCTCAAAAAATTATGAAACCAATCTCACGCCATCGAACCTCGATGACTTATTCGCTTTATGTAGCTGATGTCAGCTGGATTTACTCCCATCCATCTGATCATTTTAAACTCAATGCTTGATCTAAATCTCACCTTCAAGCATCGAACTCTGTGTATCCCTTTTTATCTGCACACATGCCACTTAAGAGAGATCATGTGCACTTATAAATTATACTCAAAAACACAAATACAGTTGTTTTCAAAGCCACTGTAGACTTAAGCCCATCCAAGTAATCATTACTCAACCCATACATCAAAACTAAATTCTAGCTGCAGTTATCTAAATAACCCACCACTCCATACCCATCCCACTTAAACTAATACTGCCCTTCTAAACAAAGCTGGTCTAGAAGACTTCCCTACTTTCATGGATTTCACTATAAAGAATAGATCATCCAAGTCAATTCTAAGATATGATTGCAGATTCATGTGATAAGAGGTGACTATTAACAGTACACACCTAGACTACTATATTGGGCAAGACAAAGCTGAAGGTTGAAGCACCTATTCTCTTGCTATCAACTAGATCAGCCCTGATATCCCAACTGGAAATCAATCAAACATGAACTGAGTCCTAGCACAAATTGAGACCCTAGCCAACCCTGGAAATCTCTCAGAACTTTGTGATTGCTAAAACAGTATTTTCATTATTCTCTTTCTTTTTGACCAGCCTCTAAAGGAATGATTAAATGTTTTAGGATCTTAATTTGAGGATACAAATTTCATATGAAACTTCAGTTGCAGGTGCCTGCGAGTTAACCAATGTTTATGTTAGGACCTTAATTAAAGGATCAAATATTGTTGGGGAGTTCTGTAGGCACCTGTGAGACATCAAAACATTAATGACCCATTTTTCCCATTCCCTATTGTCAAAACTGGGGGGTCAACCCCCCAGCAAGGTTCTGCCCAAGATAATCTGTGACCTGAAAACTGACTTCCCCATGACCTGTAGCCAAATTCAAAAGTCAACTCAAATTACTAAATTCATCAACAAGAACCAGTGATGATCCCAGCTCGGTGGACAGCTTGATTTGGCGCTTGACTCATTACCAGGATCACACCATCCCCTGCCCAATCCAACTAATTGATCATCACAATATTGTTCCTCTTAATATGATTCACCCAAACTATATAAGGCATATACAGTAGTTTATAAAAGCTATGGTGATAACCAAAAATACCTCAGATTTAAAAAAATGATTTCAGATGTAAACAAAATCCAAGTCACATGAGATTCAGGATTCAAATATTTTAAATATTTTGGTTAATAAATGAACCATCAAACAATAAAAAATTTACTTGCATAATATACAAAATTATATCAAACATCAAGCAGCGTAGTTTAAACCACAAAAAAAATGAACTGACACAACAAGTGAGATGGATGGATGCTATTCCGGAGTATATTATAATCCAATCAGGATTCATATGGGGCACCAACAGAAGGACTAAAGTGAAACAAATTTGAGCAATATAGAAGCGATATTACACAAACACAAAACAAAATGAAGTCACATAAGATGTATATTATGAGCAGCCTAAAATATAAAAATAACAGTTTAACAGCCAATCACCAGCTATCAATTTAGGAACAGAGGCATTTTATTCAGTTTCATGGCTCCTGATTTGTATAAAATGGGGTTGAGAACCTTCCAAATATGGAATGGTCATTAAAATAAAAATAAATGATAAAACTTTAAACTTCTAATTTTAGTGATTTTATCCTAGGTTTTTTTACAATGGTTTTTACTAGCAACATCTTTGACAGTGCCAGCAGCCAAGCCAGCTTCAATGGAGGCAAGGCTCAAAACGTGGAGGCACCTGTTTACACCCAAGCCTTTGAGGCAGGTAACGAGGAAGCTGACCTGTACCTGACCACCGACCCCTATGCATCAAGAATGAAGTATGGAAATAAGATTCCATGAGCCACCAGAACTTCAAACCATTGGCTACTCCAATTATCTTATCATTTATCCTAGAAGATCCAGAAAGAGACAAGACAAGATAATTCATAAGACAAGGACAGGAGTGAAGAACCATAAGATTTATTGAAGCACCATAAGGAGAATGATAGATAAGGGTTAAGAGAAAGGGAAAGGTAATTTATACTCATCAATTCTTGGATGAGAGGAGTCAATGATGCTACAAGAGGGACATAGAATTTCGAAGGTATATTGGAATATGTAACTGTGGTGCAATAATGGCACTGATAGATTTCTCTTGGTCTCAGCGTTCAGGAATGCCTTTAAACTTTGAGATTGGTTCTCTAGCCGCAGAGATATGATTTTTTAAGGATCAGCAATTATGCGCAAGAAGACAGATAGTTCGAAAGGTATTTGGACTGTGAAAGCAATCAGAAATGACAAAATTGAATTAAGTTAATATAAAAACCTATTTCAAATTGAGTTCAAACATGATAGAATCAAGTAAACTGATATAAAATGTTGTCAGGATTCTGAATCCTGACAATATGGCTTTGACTTGTTCAATAGTCACTTTGTGTCTAGCTCTGCACCCGCTCCCGTACCCACCCCTGCACAAGCTGCCTGTCAACCAACCAATCAGGATGTCAGCCTTGATTTGGAACAACTTCCTATCACAAGTCAACCTGCCCCTACAGCCAATCAGGCTTCAGCTCCCACGGCCCAGCGCCCCAAACACAGAATAATCACTGCCCAAATTCTTCAGGAAATTGTGGCACTCAACCAGTGGGGCCTGACCTGGGAACAGATTGCCAGCCAATTGCAATTTACCCAAGCTATCATAATTCAGGAATTTAACAACATCATGAAAAGGGGAAACCAGAATTAGACAGCCAAGAAGACAAAGAAGGCCCAAGGGTCCCAGATCAGCAGGCATACCCAATCATGCTCAATCTCCTACAGCAGGACCCCAAGCTTCCCCTGACCCAGGTCCAGGTCCAGAAACAAATTGTGCACCATGGCATTTGGGTTTTGAGCGCATGGTGCAGCTCTGGATGCATGGGAAAGTGACTTTGGTCCGGGTACTGACCAACTGCAACAGGGACTAATGTGTCAGGAAGCCAGGCATAGGTAGAGGCATTGGTTGGCTTGGGTCAGAATACAGCCGGGCCAGAGGGTAATGCCCACCATAGGATGGGTGCTAACTTGATAATATAGGAAACAGATTGCCCAAGAAAAGACCAGGGCCCTAAATTGGGCACCATAGTGTCTACCATTCCCGTCAAAGTAATGTAGAGTGCTCCAAACAGTTGGGTGTACATAGTCTTGGCTGCAGTGGGGGGTTCCATTAGGTAGTCAGGACACGGGGTTAAGGGTGGAGACATGGGAACAAAGTAGGCAGGCAGATAATTGTACTTGTCTTTGAACAATCTTGGCGGCCGCTTGTACCACTTTCCTTCCCGTCCTATGTATTCAGTTTCTCTAGTCCTTGCCAAGGGATCAGCTATGAGGATGGTCTCCAAGTTTTACTCTGTGTAGGCAGGGTTGGGCGGATATTTGGTAAAATGCACAGGTCCAAAAGGGGCTCCTGGGGGAAAGTATAGTGCCTGGGGAGGGTTGGCAGGTTGGTCTCTGGAGGGGGTGGTTGCCTGATGGTCTACTTGGCTGAAGTTATGATGGAAGATCACTAAGAGTAAATAAGGTAAGATTTGTTTGAACCAAAGGTTCATAAAACTTATATCAAAAATGATGATATGATCATCACCATACCGCTGGGCTTTTTATACCATGGGTTTTTGCTTCTTCAAATTTTCCTAGGGTTCAGGTTTGCAGACAAGGCACTGGCAGGGCATGGGTCTTGGCTTAGAGTCTAGAGGGCGGCAGATACAGGTTGTGCCTGCTCTGGTGAATAAAAGTGGCAATGCTTTGTTCTGCCACCACTGTTCACTATGTCATCTGAGTAGTTCAATTGCACTACCCATTCTGGACAGAAGACTGGCAGTTGCTGGTGGTCATTGGCAGAGTTAACAGTAGGTTTTGTTTTAACCTCCTTAAGGCAAGCTACAACCTCTGCATAGGTCTGGATCTTTGGTGGCGCAAGGTTGGCATCAATCTGGTGATCATTTGGGGAATTGTCCTTGGGAGACTGGCGGGTCTTGGAGTAACTCTTCAACTTGGGTTTGCAATTTAACAAGTGGGCAGGTTCCTGTCCACTTTGTGTGACTCAAGTAGTCTTTGGAGGGTCAGGGTTCAATTCCAGGGTCTCCAATGCTGATTTTAAACCTCCAGTATTGATGCTTGGCAGGTTGGCAGGTTTCTGTTCCCCCTGTTTGGGGTCATCTATTTCTGGTGGTCCAGGGCTTGACCCAACTAGCAGTTGGACAGTTCCCTGTCCACTCTGATCAACATAAGGCTTTCCCTGAGACCCAGATTTCAATTTCCAGGCTTTCAATACAAGTATTGAAATGTCATTCATGACATCATCCCCTTCCTTCCTGGGGGTCCCCTCCTTCCTAGTCTTTTTTGCAAGGTATTGTTGGATGGCCAGCTGGGCGTTGGATAGGTTGCTTAACGGTTCCCAGGTGCTTTCCTGTGACAGATCCAGGTCTAACCAGTCTAACCTACCATTATCCTGCCCTTGAATTTTATTGCCATTACCTTCCTGGGACAAAGCTTCAATGAGCTTTTCCTCCAGGGAGGCAATTTTATGGGACAACACTTTGTTGTCATCCCGCCAACAAGCCATGATTTCAACACTCTTTTCCTCCCTTGCCCTTAAAGCCTTGATTTCACAATTTTCCTTTGCTTTCACTTGTTGTAATATTTTTTCCCATCCTACTAACAGGCTCCAGGAATCCCACACATAGATTCAGTTTCCTTGGGTAGGAGTCCCTTTTTTGCAAGTAATCAGAGTATAACTCTTCAAATGCAGCTGTTGTGTTCTGAGGCGTGGCACAGACACACAACGGGAAATCCTAACCTTAGGATTGGATTTGTAATAATTCTCAGTTAGATGACAGGGAAGGCTATGTGTTTACCTTGCAGCCCTGGAAGAATAATCTCTACTAGTTGTAGCTAGAGAGAGGCGCAGAAGTACTGAAGACACAAAGACAAAAATGTGAATAGAACCTAATTTTTATTGGCAAATATGAAATGTAATATATAGTGGTTAGAAATACCACAAAACACTACCAGGACGGTAGGATCACTTGCCAACAGCATGAGTGGGGCAAGTGAGTTGCGCAGGATCAAGAAACCAAACAATTGTATTTCCTGATTCAGTCATCAACTCATTTTGAGAAGCAAAAGCAAAAGCAGGAGATTTGTCTTCAAAATTGCCCACCAAAGAAAAAATTGATATATGGTGAATAGCAGTATTCACAACATTGCCCTCCCCTAGATTGGCCTTAGGGGGGTGGTACTTGCAGAGGAACTTGGCATGCACTTGAGCAAAAGGACAACCACTGGAGAGGAGCTTTACAGTGTATTCAGACCCTTGTTTGAAAGCCACTTCCAGAGGGCCAATCCACAGAGTGTCCAGCTTATGAGCGCGCCCACCTACTCTATGTTGGTAGTAAAGAACATAGTTGCAAACATCAAATTCAGGCAAGGGGGAGCGTCCAGCATTATTGGGAGAAAGTTCAAGCATCTTAGTCTTGTATACAGAAGTGTAGGCAGTGGCCTGTATATCAATTATGCAGCTGACTAGATCCTTGATGTGGTTGTCAGGATTCATGGCCTTATCAGAGGAAAGCAGGGGGCCCCCAAGAGCAATGGGGCCGTAGCCTCTTGCCCATACAGCATAGCAAAAGGGGAGTACCCAGTGACACAATGTGTTAGAGAGAGGGGCTAAACTAACTAAGTTTGGCCCCCATCTCGGTGCAACAAACCACCAGGATGCAATCCAGTGCGCAACTGGGATGGCCGCTTGGAGAGGGGACCACAGGGAGGACACCGGGGACAACTGGGGGAAGTAGGTGTTCAAACCCATTAGAATCAGGCCAGTGAGCAATCAGGGAGTGCAAGTAGGAGTGGGGGAGACCACCTTGGAGGACCCGGGGGGCACCACATTCTTCTGAACCATGGAGGGGAGAGGAGGTGTGGGGGCACTACCTCTTCAGAACTAGGCAAAGCAAGCTCCACAACGTCCAGGTCCAGATTGTCACATGTCAGGCTCTTAACCACAGCCTCTCTGGAAAAGAGAAGAGTGCTGGGGAGGTCCCAGAGACTGGCAGGGTTGCTACCTACCAGACAGGTTGATGAGGAGATTTTCCCCCACAGGTCAGGGGAGGTGGACCACAGAAGCAAGAGAAACAGAGCCAGGGAAAAGACAACAATTTAAGAGCCGGCAGTATCATAGAAAGAACCAGCACAAAATTTGGGGTAGGATGGTATAGTTTCTGGAGAAAAAGGAGAGAAAATGGCAAGACTAGGGCAGTCTTTGGCAAATCTTTGGGAAAACAGCAGAACGGGTTTGGGTAGCCTTGCTGTTGTCTTGGGGGCCTTGGATTATAACTGCAAGCAAAAGCGGGTTTGAAACAATGATTTTTAAAGGAAAATTCAAGATAATATTAGAAATTATAGGAAAATTCAATTGAAATCTTGAGCTTCAAACTTTAACTTTGAAGGCAAGGGCAAAAGAGACAACAACTAAGTGAAAGAACACTTGTACAAGGAGCCAGAAGAGAAG
Organism: Entomophthora muscae; assembly: GCA_014839935.2. Taxonomy (NCBI): domain Eukaryota; kingdom Fungi; phylum Entomophthoromycota; class Entomophthoromycetes; order Entomophthorales; family Entomophthoraceae; genus Entomophthora; species Entomophthora muscae. The sequence goes on along the minus strand of QTSX02001549.1, from coordinate 165,880 downwards.
CCGGGTTCAAAACCGGCTGGCTAAAGGTAAGCTTAGGGCAGGGGCTACACTCTAATATTTTGAGCTTTAGGGACACAACTGGTTCCAGGCAACTCAAAATTAAGAAAATTAAGGTGCAGGTGACTCCAAACTTTAATGTAAGTGGAAAATAGACAAGCAGGGGACTGAAAGCCCCTTGCTTGGTTAAAAGGAATGGATTGCAAAAAACTGGTCACATGACAGTTGGGGGTGAGCCTGATTGGCTAGGTACAAAACTTTGCTGGATGGGCTCAGGGGGACTGGAGAGTTTTACTCCAATTTCCAAAATCAAATCTGATTGGCTAGAAGGGATGCCAGACATTTGGGGGTCAACTGGGTTATCAAGCGTTGATGTGGCAACACCTGATTGGGTGGCTCTGATAGTTTTTAAAAATGGACAACACCAGGCTAATAGGTAGTCCAAATTAACCAGGGTTTCTTCCCAGGAAGGAGCAACCAAAGGCAGGGATTCCACAGGATAAGCCAGCACAAACCTCTCATCAACTGTGTGAGCTAAATCATTCAACAAATGGAGGGGTTTGGCGGGCGTTTTGGGACCTTTCTTGGTACAACAGGGAAAGATTGAGCAGTCCAAAGCCAGAGGTGGCAGTGAATTTACACAATGTTTGCCAAGGCAATATGCAAAGAGAGCAGCAGGTAAATATAGGTCCCAATTAGCAGCATCAGAGTAGATAAGCTTTCTCATGATGGAGACCAGTGTTGAATTTGCACGCTTGACAGCCCCATTGGTAGAAGGGTTGTAGGGGGCAGAGAAAGACTGTTGGGACCCCAAAGCTTTGACAACAGAGGTTACCAGCTTGGCATTGAAGTTGGTCCCATTATCTGAGAGCAACACTTGAGGACAGACATGGTGGTAGAAAACATCTTGTAACAGGAAGGCAGCAGTTGTCTTAGCTGTGATGTCCTTTGTAGGGCAAGCCTCTACCCACTTGCTGAAGTGATCAACAGCAATCAGGATAAAGCAACACCCAGAATGTGAGCAGGGGAGAGGACCTACCGCGTCAATGCTGATAGTATGAAAATCATGTTGAGGGGGAACTAATTTAAATTTGTGGGCAGCAGCTTGAGGTCTCTGCAGCTGGCAGTTGTGGCAACTAGCTATGACGTCTGGGATTAGAAGGCAAAGGTTTTCCCAGAAGTAATTCTTCTGAAGCCAGTCAAAAGTCTTAGTTATGCCTCCATGCCCAGTCTCTTTATGAGCTTGTGACACCAACAAGAGGCAAAGACTGGGTTGTACATAGGGCAGATACTGATCTTGTACCTTTTTGAAGAGTCAATTGTTGTGTATGAGGGTATCTTTGGATAGCTTGGACAAAGCCAGTTGGACCTCTTCTGTTTCACTTTCCCAAGAAGAAGAGTATCCAATTAGATTGTACAACCGGTCAGCCTCTGCAGGATATAAAGCAAGAATGGGCATTCTGGATAGCCCATCAGCATTCTGATGTTGAATCCCAGGGCAATGGAGTACAGTAAAGTCATAACCTTGAAGATATAGGACCCATATAGCTAAGCGCCCTTCTGGCTCCTTAAGTTGTTGTAACCATTTAAGTGAAGCTTGGTCAGTGACAACTGTGAAATGGGTACCATACATGTAGTGGCAGAACTGTTTGACTGCATGCAACATGGCAAGACATTCCTTCTCTGTGACACTATAATTCTTCTCATGCTTGTTTAGTACGCGGGAAGTGTAAGCCACAGGATGGTCTACACCCTTGTCATCTAGTTGGGCCAGAATAGCTCCAATAGCAAGATTGCTAGTGTCAGTGTATAAGATGAACTCCTTATCATAGTCAGGATACACTAGGATTGGCGCCTCTTTGAGTTTTTGCTTAAGGGTTTCAAAGGCTTGTTGTTGACTGGTGGTCCATTCAAAAGGAACATTATGTAACAGCTGGACTAGAGGTTCACTAGTATTGGCAAAGTCAGGGATAAACTTTCTATAGTAGCCCATCATCCCTAGAAAGACTTGTACCTCTTGCAGGTTAGTGGGTGGAAGCATTTTGTTGATGGCTTCAACCTTCTTAGTCATTGGGCAAATCCCTGTCTAGGTTACTTAATGGCCCAAGAATTCAAGATGCTCTTTAAAGAAAGCGCACTTGGAAGGTTTTAGTTTGAGGCCAACTTCCCAAATCTTTAGGAACGCCTCTTTGAGATGAGCCAGGTGGTCTGTGAAGGTAGCGCTGAAAACTGGTATTTCATCCAAGTATACTAGGACACACAACAACTATAAGTCGCAGAGGATGGAGTCCATGGCCCTTTGGAAGGTGACTGGGGCGTTTCAGAGTCCCTGCGGCATGCAAGTAGGCTCAAAAAGCCCTTCAGATGTAATGAGCGCGGCTTTTTGGTGATCCTTGGGCAACAGATCAACTTGCCAGTATCCAGATGCCAGATCCATTGCGGAGAAAAACTTAGAGCATTCAAGACTTTGGAGAGCATCATTGATATGCGGCAAGGGATACAAGTCCTTCTTGGTCAAAGAGTTCAATTGGCGGTAGTCCATCACAATACAATGACCTCCATCTTTCTTCTTTAAGATGAGTAGCAGGGATGCCCAAGGACTTTGGGAAGGTGCCAGCAGCCCAGCGTCCAACAGTTGTTTGAGCTCTTTAGATACCTGGGTGTTGTACTGTGCTTTTTTAGAAGAGTGACATGGTGAAAAATATTTAGAAGATAGTAATTATATAGTTCATGTGAATCAATGGATAACAGGAACATGATTGATGATCACACAGTTGGATGGAAGAAGGGGGTGGCTTGATCCTGATAATGAGTCAAGCGCCAAAACAAGGTATCCACCGTAGAGGATCATCATCTGTTCATGTTGTTGGATTTGGTAATTTGAGTTGACTTCCTAGTCTGGCTTTGAGTGACCAGATAATCAGATTGTGGGTCACAAACCCGCTTTGTTGGAACCTTGCTGGCAGGTTGAGCCTGCGGTTTTGACATGGGCGTCCTCTACACGGCTGCAGCAATATGGTTTAGCACAGAAGGGAGGAGCGTCACCAGTGTCAATCTGATGGATAACGCCTTTGGTTAACCCATAGTTGGTACTGTCCTTAGCAAAGATGTTGGAAAATTGATCTAGCAAGTCTAGCACCTCTTTCTGTTGAACCAGGGACAGCTGTGGAAAGTCTTGCATAGTGAACAAGGATAGGACTTGGGGTTCATCCTCAGATAGGTTAAAATCTTGGAATGTGCCAAAGGGATGAAGAGACAGGACATCAGGAGCTCTCAACAACTTGCCATATCCAGCAACCTGCCCCCTAGACATGGTCATGGGGAGTGCAGTCAGGTTGGCTATCAACAATTGAACAGGGTCCTTATGGGAGACATCTAGAATTCCAGGACAGAGATAGGGTTTGTTGCGCCCTGAAGAGGGGGGAGAGTACAACTCCAAGAAGGTTTGTTCAGGTAGTTCATATGATATCTGGGAGTCTAGGATGGCCTGGGAGCCAGGGGAGATAGTGACAGCAGACATGGCTAGGAGAGGGATCCCTTCAGACGCAGGACAAGCCATAGGTGGAAACTTCATGTTTGAAGAGTGGGTGTGATATTTGAGGTTGAAAACCCCAGTGGGATATTCCAAGGCACATGTCTAAAGATGTTTCCCGGGAACTTTAACCGGCTCTTCAAAGATCAGAGGGACTTTGTATCCCAGAATAGAGAGGTAACCATCTTTTAAGTTGATTATCCCATTTTATTCCCTAAGGAACTGGGTGCCAACTAAGAGATTGTAACTCTTGTTTCCAAGACAACTGCTGGCGCAGCTAGGGAGAAGCTTGCCAAACTGCATGGGTAGAGCATAGTATGCCCCTATGGCGCGGGTCATAGACAGTCCAGCTGTGTTATACAACTGGTGATAATTAAGGTCAGGGGCAAGTTTGATTTTCTTCACAAGCTTGGAGGAGACAATGTTAACTGGCAAGCCAGTGTCTAAAACGGCCTTGATCTTCACTTTTTGAATGGATATCTCTACTCAAGTGGTAGTGCGACCAAAGGGTGGAAGGACAGCCAAGATATCTTGAGTCTCTGCTAGTTCCTTATCCCACTTCTCAATAATGTAACTTAATCCTGGGAACTCCTTATAAACAGTTTGGAGAGGGAGCAAAACAGATACATTCTTGAAGACAGTGTCAGCGACCCCAGCAGCTTCTTCTGACAACTCCACTAGCACAGGGGACCTCTTAGCCTGAGTGAGGTAAGGGCAAGAGACAACTTCTTTGGCTTCAGGAAAAGGCTTAGCAGTAGTTGTAGTCTTTCCTGATCACAGCTTATAGGGGACTGTAATGGTTTCAGGAACAGCCAGGACAGAGTACCCATATGCATTGGCATTGTCAGTATCAGAGTCATCCAGGTCAGAGTCATCAGAGATATTGTGGAACAAGAGGAGGATAGGAGGAGCCTCATTATCAGCAGGCTTGAAGTCAGATATAGAGGGAGGGATTGAAAGAGACTGGGAAGAATTGTCAATCAAGAGTGTCTCTGCCTCTAGGTTGACTGTTCTTTTCCTGCCTGCTCTTTTGGATCAGCTCCTTCAACCCGTGGGTTGGTGCAGACTTGAGAATGGTGACCTATCTGACCACAGTTGTGGCAACCTTGGCGTCAAGAAAGATTTTGCGAGTTCATGGTAAGAATGTGAGGACCACGGGAAGACAAACCAGAGTTAGAAGTAGCTCAACCTTCCCTAACAACTGCTCCAGAATGGGTAAGGTGCATGTCCTGCAACAGCATCTTTATGCTCTTCATAGAGGAAAGCATAGCCTTATGGGCTTTGAAGTGAAGGCACAGAAGCTGGTTAACCTTGAGAGCTTGAGCGCAAGCCATGTAAGCTTCATGGGCTGTCAATTGTCTGCTTGTTATCAGTTGCTGTCCTTCCATGTAGAATCTGTCTGTGAACTCAGCTAGCGTCTCTTTAGGCTTGAAAGCAATATGCATAAAAGTGTCCTTTTTTACTTCCAGGCTAAGGTCACCACCAAACTCGTCAATCAGAAGCTGCTTCATATCTTCCCACGTCTCAATCGTGGGTAGTTCAGGCACCACCACCTCCTGGCAAGTCGGGTGTAAACAGGTCAGAATATGTTCTTTCTTAACTTTGTCTGATGCTTGTCTCATGGAAGTTTTGTAGATAGTTAGGAAAGCTACAATGGTCAAGGTTCTGGGGTCAAAGACTTGCTTAAAGGTAGGCTTGAAGTGTGCTTTGGGAGTTGGACCACCATTGTTGCTATTGAGTACATGTATATGCGGGGGAAACTCTGCTTTGGATTCAGAGGGGGGCTGTCTAGCCCATAGCTGACAAACACTCTCTTCAAGGGTAGTCAGGGTCTCAACAGCGCGGGCACCTGTCTTGACAGCTTGAGTGGTCTGTTGTGCAGTAGCATCTAAGTGTTGACCTTGGTTGATCACTATTGTGAAGAGCTCAGCCAGTTGAGAAGTAAGGGATGGCCCCACTGAGAGGCAAGGGGCAAACCTATTGTTCATAGAGTCAATCAAGTCATTCATCTCTTGTACGTCTCTATCCAGTTCAGTATGATCCTGCTTCAATTGATCCACCTCGTTAGCTAGGGCAATTATTTCCCTAGCACATTGGATTTGAGGGGCTCCTAATAAGCCAGGGCAGCAACCATCTTTGTCAACAACCCCAACTGGACTAGCAGCAGTTGCCATCATCTCACGTAGGGCGGCAAGTTCTTGCTGTAGCTCTGCAACTTGAGCAGTCAACTCAAGCACCTGGGGGTCAGGTTGAGGAGCCTCAGAAGGACGTCCTTGAATGCGAGTAGTTGTACGTAGCTCTCAAATAGCATCCTATATTCTCTGCTCTCAACCTGTCAAGTTATCAGAAGGGGGAGAGGGCAGAACATCTGGGTTGGGCGTAGCTAATTCATTCACTTGCCTCTGGAGTTTGGCTATAGCAGCAGCAGTGGCAGCTCTCTCTTGATCAAACTCTGCACTGAGTTCATTAAGGCTGTTAGCAGCAAATTCCGCTGTCTGCTGTAGTTGCTTGAATAAATACGTGCTGAATGTATTGAGCTGTTGCACAAGTTGTTTGAAGTTGGTGAGATAAGAGTTTAAGGTGGAATCTAATTGAGTTCACCAGGGTTGTTCTAGCTGGTGAAACTTGTGTAGACGCTCTCTCACGTATTTGGGGATAGACTGGTGCATTTGTTTGATAGAATTAACCAAACAGGTCTGGGAGGTAACAGAGTTGCGCTGATTATCAGATACCAAGGAAAACAGGGAATGGATCCACTGTTGGCATGCAGCAAACTGGTCCCAGTGATGAGTAACTGTTGCTTGTAGAGACAAGATTTCTTGGATGTGGAGCCCCAACACCATTTGATGGTGGGCCAAGGCAGGCTGCACAAAGGATGATAGTAAGTGCTCAGCAGAGCCAGCCGCTGAGAGGAGATGTTATGGAATTTGAGGAGCCACAATCAATTTATAGTATTCCACTTGACTGAACTGTAGCTGAAGGCAAGGGATGGCTCCTTCACAGGCTATCCCAAGGGCTACCGCCATGACTTGTTCTAAGTCAGGGGTACCCATGGGGTAAGCAACTAGGCAGGGACCATTCCCAAGGTTCAGTATAGTGGGGGTAATAGGTGGGTTGGCAATATCTTCCTCAATAGGAGGGCTATTATTTTAGGTGAAGACGGCTCTTGTATAGGCAGAGGCAAAGGACCTGAAAACATGGATGCAAAAGGGATAACCAAGGGGCTTACAGCCCCTGTAGTGAGCACCATTTTTGTCATGTTCTGAGGCGCAGCACAGACACACAACAGGAAATCCTAACCTTAGGATTTGATTTGTACTAAGTCTCAGTTAGATGACAGGGAAGGCTATGTGTTTACCTTGCAGCCCTGGAAGAATAATCTCTACTAGTTGTGGCTAGAGAGAGGTGTGGAAGTACTGAAGACACAAAGACACAAATGTGAATAGAACTTAATTTTTATTGGTGAATATGAAATGTAATATATAGTGGTTAGGAATACCACAAAACACTACCAGGATGGTAGGATCACTTGCCACCAGCATGAGTGGGGCAAGTGAGTTGCGCAGGATCAAGAAACCAAAAAATTGTATTTCCTGATTCAGTCATCAACTCATTTTGAGAGGCAAAAGCAAAATCAAGAGATTTATCTTCAAAATGGCCCACTGAAGGCAAAATTGATACATGATGAATAGCAGTATTCATAACAGCAGCCTTTACTTCCACCAAGGACTACTCAAACACAGTCTTGGTGACCTCCAAGCTTTCCCAAGCTTCCTCTAACAAACTTGTAGGAACCTCTTTTCTGGCAGCAGCAGTTTCCACACAAAGTACTCCAAATTTGGCCCTTTCAAAATTTAACAAAGAAGACATAATAATTAAAAAAGTAGTCAAGGGGAAAGTGTCAAAATAGACAATAATATTTATTAAAAATTAGCTGTTTTTGCTTATATACCATTTGGGGGATATTTGGCTGAAAACCCCTCCAATTCCTGAATCAACCTATGATTCATATCACGTGGTTTATGACATTTAAGTCATCCAAACCTAGATCTTTACCTAAAAGATCACCAATATTTTTCAACCTATAAGAACCAACCTACAATGAGAATGAGTCACCTGACGCCATTCATCTCAATGTATCAATTCAGCATGGAGCTTCCTCAGCTCCCAATGCCAAAACCCTGTGGAATCTATGTATTCCAAATCCAGATCTTTACCTAAAAGATCTTCACACTTCTCAACCTATGAGAGAGTACCTAGTTTGTTCCAGAATCACCTGACTCTTTACAATGGAATGTCTTGTTTTGGCTTGAAGCATTCCAAGCTTCCCTTTTACCCTAGGTATCAATCAACCTTCAAGGGGAATTAACCGGTTTGAGATACCTAGTCTCCAAGATTGATTTGACTAATCTTGCCTTAGTTTTGTTGATTAGTACAGCCTAACTAACAAACTACATTCTGTTCTTTTATTAAATATAGATAACAAGTTTCCAGGAATATTTATCTGAAGAATTCCAGTCAACCTATCTACATAAAATAAACAGCAAAAACAGAACAACTCTATATTTCAGAGTACTTATTTGGCTAAATACTTAACAGTGACTGCTGTCAGTCACATTTCCTTGGGCGGGTATCCCTTCCATTTGATGTAGTACTGTGGCGTTTTGTAGAGGGTGTGGTCTTCATGAATATATTCAACTTCATATTACTCAGAGCGTCTTACTTGGATGGGAGGTGGGTCAGTCTTGAGTTTCTGGTGGGGTAGGGAGTTTCCTTCTTTTTTGAAGAGTAGCGCACAGTGAAAGACATTATGTATCTTCCACAATGGGGATAGTTCTAGTTCAAATGCCAATTCACCCACTAGCTTGGTGATCTTGTAGGGCCTGCTCCTTTGGTGGGCTAACTTACAACAGGGGACTATCAGAGGCACATTTTGTGAATCCAAATATACTTCATCCCCTATCTTCAATGGTTTTCTAGAACTCTTTTTTTGTCAGCAAAAGCTTGGAAGTTTGGACAGCTCTGGTCAGATTCTTAAGACAGGTTTCTTGGGTGTTGTGTATCTGTTCAATCCAGGTTTTCCCTGACGTGTTTGTCTCTTTACTGCCAATGCTGGGGTCCCAAGATGGGTCAACCCCATAATTGGCTTTAAAGGGAGACATTCCAGTGGATGTGTGGTCTTTGCTGTTGTAGGCGTACTGTGCCATGCATAGCATCTTGGCCCAGTTATCTTGGTTGGTGTTGGCGTAGCATTGTAGGTATTGTTCAAGTATTTGATTCACTCGTTCAGTCTGGCTGTTGGTCTGCGGATGGTAGGAAGTGGATACACAGCGCTTTACTCCTAAGTCTTTCATCACCTGAGTCCAATAGTTGGAGGTTAATTGGGGGCCTCTGTCAGTGATGATTTCTGCTGGGGTGCTGTGTTGGGTCAGGATGCGGTTGTGGAAGTGTCTATATGTCTCAGCAGCGGGGAAGTGGGTGGGGGTAGGGACAAAATAGGACATTTTAGTAAACCTATCTACTATGACTAAAATGGCATTGAACAAATTTGAAGGGGGAAGTTCTACAATACAGTCCATTAAAATGGATTTCCAGGGTCCCATTGGTATATCTAGTGGTCTTAGCAGGCCTTCAGGTTTAGATCTACAGGTTTTGGTCCTCCTGCATGTCTCAAAGCCCTCAATGTAGGTGGCTATGTCTTTGTCCATTTGGGGCTAAGCATAATTCTTCTTGATTCCTCAGAGTGTCTTGAGTCTGCCAGGGTGACCGGCCATCTCTGAGTTGTGATAGTCCATGAGAACTTTGGTCCTTGTCTTGCCTTTGGGTACATAGATTTGGTTATGTAGTAACAGGGTAGTTCCTTTCAATAAGAATCCTTTTTTTTATGGTGGCAGCTCTCAGGGTCAGAGGTCAAGTTGGCAATGAGTTCTGTTGAGTATTTGTCTAATTTCTGCGCCTCAATTATGTTGGGTTTGCAAGCCATTATCTTCATGTACATCAGCTGGATACCTAGGCTGGCAGGGTCACAAAGTACGTGGGTGTTATGATCTTTGGTCTCAGATGTGGAGGGAATCAAGTCTGCTCTTCTGCTAAGTGTGTCAGGCACTATTTTGACTTTCCCAGGTTTATAGTCAATTTTCAGAGTGTATTTGGCCAGTTCTAGGGCCCATCTGGCCTGTCTCTGGTTCAGCTGTCTGGGTTTAAAGAATTAAACCAAGTTTTTGTGATCAGTTAAGACTTTTACTGGGAATTCAGCGCCATATAGGTACTGGTGCCAATGTTTCAGGGTCTTCATTATTGAAAGCATCTCCTTATTGTAGATTGGGTAGTTTCCTTTGGCTGGCAGCATTTTCTTGAAGCAATATGCTACAGGATGTAGCATACTACCCCCTCTTTCCTGAAGAAGGACCCCACCCACCGCAAAGTTGGACGCGTCAGTTTCCAGCACAAATGGTTTGGATGGATCCAGCATGGCCAGGACAAGGGCAGAGGTGAAGGCAAGCTTCAAGGCTTCAAAGGCAGTGGTACATTCTGGGGTCCAGACAAACAGGACCTTGTCAGAGCAAAGACAGGTCAGGGGTAGAGTAATTTGAGAAAAAATTTGGATGAAATCCCTGCAGTAATTTGCCAGGCCCAAAAAACTTCTCACATCCTTTCTGCATTTGGGCACTGGCCAGGAAGTTACTGCTTCTACTTTGTCCTGTGCCATGGCAAACCCACCAGGTTTCACTACATATCCTAGGAATTTGACCTCAGACTGAAAGAATTCACATTTTTTTAGCTTGGCATGTAGGTTGGCCTGGGAGAGTTTATCCAGTATTTGGTCAAGGTGTTGGAGGTGTTCTTCATGTGACTTGCTGTATATGAGGATGTTGTCCAAATATGCCACACAGAATTGGTTGAGGTACTTGTCTAGGACAGAGTTGATCATCCTTGGGAAAGTACTGGGGGCGTTGCACAAGCCAAACAGCATAACTAGGTATTCATACAACCCATATCAGGTTTTGAAGGCTGTCTTGTATTTGTCTCTGTCTTTGATTCAGATCTGGTTGAAGGCATTTCTTAGGTCAATCTTCAAATACATCCAGGCTCCGGTCAGTACGTTGCAGAGGTCATCAGCATTGTGGATGGGATAGTGGTTCTTTACCATAATGTTGTTCAGTTTCTGGTAGTTTACGCATGGACGCATTCCGCCATCCTTTTTCCTTACAAACAGCATGAGAGACAAGCAAGGGGCCTTTGACACTTGTATAAAACCTTTTTTGTCATATCCTCAAGGTATGCTTTCAAGGCCACTTGCTCTCAGTGATTACAGCTGTAGATGGGGCTGTGATGTGGTTGGGTCCCTGGTAACAGGTCTATTGTGTGGTTGTAGGTTGAATGGCTAGGTAGTTTTATGGCTGCTTCTTTGCTAAATACATGGTCCTATTTCTTTAGGGGGGTAGGTAGTATCCCAATGCTAGGCTCTATCTTTATAATTAAGAGTCTGTTGGGCGGCGTTCTGCCGGGGCTCATATAGAAGGGAACAGTGTCACAATATTCAGTTTATCCCAACGTTGCAGTTTGTTCACAATAGTTCAGGATCAAGCCGTGTTTTTCAGACCAGGAGTTGCCCAGTATTAGGGGGTGGGGTAAACCTGGCAAGAGGATCAAGGGGGTTGGGTACACGTTCTGTCCAATTGTCACGGGAATTTCTTGTTCACATCTGTATCCTGTGTCCAGAAAACTGTTTCCCATGATTACTTGAGGGCGGTGTTCTGAGGCTGTCAGGCCTAGTTCCTTTGCCAGATTGGCGTCAATGAAGCTTTTTTCAGCTCCTGTATCAATGAAGGCTTTAATTTGGTGCTTGATTCCTGATAGTTCCATGGTCACTTGGATGAATTTTTAAGATTGCGCAGAGGTGTTTATTTGTGCCAAGGATACAGGAGAGGTATTCTTTTTGGGGCAAGCTCTGGTTAGATGCCCTGCCTTATGGCAGTAGAAACACAACCCATCTTGATAGTGATGTTGTAGTTCTTTGGGGGACATCCCTGGTTGACTTGGCATCACAGTTCTGCCAACACAGGTGGGGTAAAGGTTTGGACCTTCCTGGTTTAAGCTCAGTCCTTTGAATAGCTGCAGTAGTTTCTCCAGGCTCAGTGTGGGCAGATGGTGTTTCAACAGGTCTTTTATGGCTAAATTAACTTCTTTTCTGAAGATAATGGCACCTAATTCATCCTCAAGTTGGGTGAAAGTCTTCAGTTTAAGGAGCTCATCCACATAGGCTTAGATGGGCTGTTTTCCTTTTCAGATCTCCAACAGAGAGTTTAGCGCATAGTATCTTGTGTCTTGATTGTCTCCAGTGGCCATTAATTCACTTTCAAATCAGGCGTAATCAAGGCAAAATTTGACATCTTCAGTGATGGCCTTTCCAAACCAATCCAGTGCATCTCCTAATAGCATGGTGGCCACCCCCAGGACTTTCTCAGTGTCACTGGGGTATGCGTTGGTGTTGGCTTGGAAGTGGAGACAGAGGACAGGCATGGCTCGGTGAGCTTCTTCTAAGGTGAGTTTGCCCATCTAGGGCATGTCCACCTTGGTTGTGGTCTGGTTCACTATCACGTTTTGTACTTGTGATGTGGCTGTGTTCTGTGGTTCTGCCCCAAGTGCAGGGTCTTTCAATTCTTGGGCAGGTCAGTTCTTCATCCATGAGAATATCAGGGTGGTAATTGCCTTATTGGTGTAATAAGTGATTATCACAAAAAAAGCATACAAGTTGCCCCAAGTGTTAACAACATCTTGGGGCCCAGGTTACCATATTTGTAAAGGATTATCATAATTTCATGAAGCCAGTCATAGGTATAGGCTTTGGTTGGCTTGGTTCAGAATACGGCCAGGTCAGAGGGTAATGCCCACCATAGGATGGGTGCTAACTTGATAATATAGGAAACAGATTGCCCAAGAAAAGACCAGGGCCCTGAATTGGGCACCATAGTGTCTACCATTCCCGTCAAAGTAATGTAGAGTACTCCAAACAGTTGGGTGTACATAGTCTTGGCTGCAGTGGGGGGTTCTATTAGGTGGTTGCGTTGCGGGATTAAGGGCGGAGTCATGGGAACAAAGTAGGCAGGCAGATAATTGTACTTGTCTTTGAACAATCTTGGCAGCCTCTTGTACCACTTTCCTTCACATCCTATGTATTCAGTTTCTCTAGTTCTTGCCAAGGGATCAGCTATGAGGATGGTCTTCAAGTTGTACTCCACGTAGGCAGGGTTGGGTGGGTATTTGGTAAAATGCACAGGTCCAAAGGGGGCTCCTGGGGGACAGTATAGTGCCTGGGGAGGGTCGGCAGGTTGGTCTCCAGAGGGGGCGGTTGCCTGATGGTCTACTTGGCCAGAGTTAATATGGAATATTGCTAAGACTAGATAATGTAAGATTTGTTTGGACCAAAGGTTCATAAAACTTATATCAAAAATGATGATATGATCATCACCATACTGCCAGGCTTTTTATACCATGGGTTTTTGCTTCTTTGATTTTTGCAGGGTTCAGGTTTGCAGACAAGGCACTGGCAGGGCATGGATCTTGGCTTATAGTCTTGAGGGCGGCAGATCCAGGTTGTGCCTGCTCTGGTGAATAGAAGCAGCAATGCTTTGTTCTGCCACCACTGTTTACTATGTCACCTGAGTAGTTCAATTGCACTACCCATTCTTTACAGAAGACTGGCAGTTGCTGGTGGTCATTGGCAGAGTTAACAGTAGGTTTTGTTTTAACTTCCTTAAGGCAAGCTACAACCTCTGCATAGGTCTGAATCTTTGGTGGTTCAAGGTTGGCATCAATCTGGTGACCATTTGGGGAATTGTCCTTGGGAGACTGGTGGGTCTTGGAGTAACTTGTCAACTTGGGTTTGCAATTTAACAAGTGTGTGGGTTCCTGTCCACTTTTTGTGACTTGTGTAGTCTTTGGAGGGTCAGGGTTTGATTCCAGGGTCTTCAATGTTGATTTTAAACCTCCAGTATTGACGCTTGGCAGATTTCTGTTTCCCCTGTTTGGGGTCATCTATCTCTGGTGGTCCAGAGCTTGACCTAACTAGCAGTTGGGCGGTTCCCTTTCCACTCTGGTCAACATAAGGTTTTCCCTGAGACCCAGGTTTTCAATACAAGTAATGAAATGTCATTCATGACATAATGGGAAGGCAGTAATGATTTCCTGTAGGATTATGCCATCAAATCCACCCTGTTACAATTCTTGACCAGTCTAACAGATGCCATCATGTTCATCTCTTACTATAAGCTATCCATAGCTTTTGATAATTTTGGTGAGCAAGGAAAAACCACCGCCAAGAATAGAAGGAAGAAGATCAAGAAGGGGATGAACATATGTGCATTTTTGGCTATTTCATCTAAGGGTTTTGTCTATTATTGGACAAACACAGATTTCACTGATGACTACAAGTACAGTCACATCCTCAGTGGATTACTTGACTCCTGGGATGGCTCAAATTCCAAGCACCAGGTTTTCTTGAGCCACCAGATGGAGGGTAGCTCCACCGCCCTTGAGGCCATCCAGGGATGTGGACACCAGGCCACATTCCACCCTGCCAGCCATGCAGACATCCATCTGGATGAATTTGTGTTCTTCAACATTAGAGACACAGTATGGGATCACCACCCTCAGGCTTTTAATGATCTTTATCTTGGGGTCCTCAACCAGGATTCTCTCTTTGGTTGTCAGATGGTGGCAGACTTGCTTGTCCAAATTGTCTTTCATGTGAATATGGGCAACCAATCACAGAAGGACAAGTGCCTCTCACCCTGTGCCACTGCCACCTACCAGCCAATTATGGCAATGACTGATGAGGAGTACCATGAGCGGTATATGGCGGCCACCACGCAAAATTCTCCTGCCTCCACCCCTGCCACCACTACCCCCCAACTTTTAGCCCCACTCACCCAATCACAGACCCCCCAGGCAAGCACTGGCTCTACGCCTTCCTGTGAGAGAGAGGGGCTAAACTAACTAAGTTTGACTCCCATCCCGGTGCAACAAACCACCAGGATGCCATCCAGTGCGCAACTGGGATGGCCGCTCGGAGAGGGGACCACAGGGAGGACACCAGGGACAACTGGGGGAAGTAGGCATTCAAACTCATTAGAATCAGGCCAGTGAGCAACCAGGGAGTGCAAGTAGGAGTGGGGGAGACCACCTTGGAGGACCCGGGGGGCACCACATTCTTCTGAACCATGGAGGGGAGAGGAGGTGTGGGGGGCACTACCTCTTCAGAACTAGGCAAAGCAAGCTCCACAACGTCCAGGTCCAGATTGTCACATGTCAGGCTCTTAACCACAGCCTCTCTGGAAAAGAGAAGACTGCTGGGGAGGTCCCAGAGACTGGCAGGGTTGCTACCTACCAGACAGGTTGATGAGGAGATTTTCCCCCACAGGTCAGGGGAGGTGGACCACAGAAGCAAGAGAAACGGAGCCAGAGAAAAGACAACAATTTAAGAGCCGGCAGTATCATAGAAAGAACCAGCACAAAATTTGGGGTAGGATGGTATAGTTTCTGGAGAAAAAGGAGAGAAAATGGCAAGACTAGGGCAGTCTTTGGCAAATCTTTGGGAAAACAGCAGAACGGGTTTGGGTAGCCTTGCTGTTGTCTTGGGGGCCTTGGATTATAACTGCAAGCAAAAGCGGGTTTGAAACAATGATTTTTAAAGGAAAATTCAAGATAATATTAGAAATTATAGGAAAATTCAATTGAAATCTTGAGCTTCAAACTTTAACTTTGAAGGCAAGGGCAAAAGAGACAACAACTAAGTGAAAGAACACTTGTACAAGGAGCCAGAAGAGAAGCCGGGTTCAAAACCGGCTGGCTAAAGGTAAGCTTAGGGCAGGGGCTACACTCTAATATTTTGAGCTTTAGGGACACAACTGGTTCCAGGCAACTCAAAATTAAGAAAATTAAGGTGCAGGTGACTCCAAACTTTAATGTAAGTGAAAAATAGACAAGCAGAGGACTGAAAGTCCCCTTGCTTGGTTAAAAGGAATGGATTGCAAAAAAACTGGTCACATGACAGTTGGGGGTGAGCCTGATTGGCTAGGTACAAAACTTTGCTAGATGGGCTCAGGAGGACTGGAGAGTTTTACTCCAATTTCCGAAATCAAATCTGATTGGCTGGAAGGGATGCCAGACATTTGGGGGGCAACTGGGTTATCAAGCGTTGATGTGGCAACACCTGATTGGGTGGCTCTTATAGTTTTTAAAAACGGACAACACCAGGCTAATAGGTAGTTCAAATTAACCAGGGTTTCTTCCCAGGAAGGAGCAACCAAAGGCAGGGATTCCACAGGATAAGCCAGCACAAATCTCTCATCAACCGTGTGAGCTAAATCATTCAACAAATGGAGGGGTTTGGTGGGCGTTTTGGGACCTTTCTTGGTACAACAGGGAAAGATTGAGCGGTCCAAAGCCAGAGGTGGCAGTGAATTTACACTTCCCTCCTGCACTATTCTGCCTACTAGGCATCTCACTTCCCCACCCCCAATAACCTCCCTGTCACCAAATATTTTCTATTTATATTATCTTTATTTTGAATTCCAATTGTTTATTTTCTCTTTGTTTATAGGTGGTTTTATTCCTTATGTTCAGTTCATTTCTATAAAATCATTTATTTACTATGCCATGTATCTAGATCCAGAACACAGTTATTTTCAGCACTTAAACACAGCCCCTTGTGAAAATATTGATAAGGAGCGCCTTTTGGGGAAGCTTAAAATATGGAATTAGGAAAGAAGAGAAGTATCTTTTATTGAATAATATTTTAGACTTATATAGATTGGGCTGTGGCAGAGATTTAGTTGGATCAAACCTAGGGGTTGGTTATGTGTGAGATGGGTTCGGGCCATTGGATACTTGGACAGTCATGTGATATTGCTTGGTTGCCATTATTGGTATGTCAAACTGTATATTGGAAGTACACCAAATTGGGCAATGGCTGGATGTTAAGTGAATTGGCGGTAGCCAGAATGCTTGTACATCCAGACCCTTGACAATATTAACAACTATTTGATGATCAGTTAAATTTGAATTAGAAAATTATATTTTAGTTGTGTTTATATAAAGTTGTTGCTGATATAAATTCAAAACTTTAATGATAAACTTTAAACCAATCAGGAGCTGTGTGATAAAGTGATTGTTGTGACATAAAGGGTCACCCAATAATTCTTTGATGCATGTGCACTAATTAATATGATTGGCTGGCTGTTTTGCCATTGTGCACCATTGTCGCTGTGGCAAGTTGTTAATAGACTAGTGTTAACCCAGCAGCTGATTGGGCACTAGTCCATCAACAACTCACCACAGCAGCAATGGTGCACAATGGTAAAACAACCAGCCAATCATATTAATTAGCACACATGCATCAAAAAATTATTGGGTGACACTTTATGCCACAACAATCACTTTATCACACAGTTCCTGATTGGCTTAAAGTTTATCATTAAGGTTTTGAATTCAGATCATAATAACTTTATCTAAACACAATTAACATATAATTTTCTAATTCAAATTTAGCTGATCACTAAATTGTTATTAATATTTTCACAAGAGGCTGTGTTTAAGTGCTAAAAATAATATGGCAACAGCGCCCATGTCAACTCAAAAGTCAAAATCTTACATGTTTTTTGCTAGTTGTGCTACTGTAAATTCAGAACCTGAACGTAAAAATGTGGGATTGTCAAATCCTTGGTCCAAATTTTGAATCACTTTTGCGGGCAACTCAGCTGAGTGAAAAATAAAATATTTAATAAAATCAAACATTTAATTTAACTTTTTTGATTTATTTAAATTGGCAAATTTCAAATCTCTTGAGCAGATAACTCAACTAACAAAAGATAAAACCCAGCAAACAAATGTGGGATACATGAATCAGAAATGCGGGATTCTAATGTATGATTTGAGATTTCCTGTATTTCAAACGAATCATAGACATCATGTAAAACTTAACAAATCTGAAATTGCAGGATTGACAAATCCAAGAACCAAGTTTC
This sequence comes from Entomophthora muscae, assembly GCA_014839935.2. NCBI lineage: Eukaryota > Fungi > Entomophthoromycota > Entomophthoromycetes > Entomophthorales > Entomophthoraceae > Entomophthora > Entomophthora muscae. Next base: position 148,324 of record QTSX02001549.1, on the reverse strand, counting down.
AAATCATAATTGCAAGGAATTAATATATATAAGTGAGTCTGTCTGTCTGTAATCTCACCTTGAGTGGGCTCAAGCCGTAAGGGATTTGAATGAATTAGTTTTTACTTAAATTTGTAGTTTTAAAAGTTGATTGTTAAGCCACAAGCTCAATTTGGCTCATCCTTACATTCAATCCCTTACATGCATCTTTGAAAGTACACAGATTGAATTCAGTGGAGTGTGGTCTAAATCATGTTGAACTGAAATATAAGCCACTCGAACTTTAATAAATTTGTATTTGATTACTTGCATTTTAAATAGTGGCTAACCCTATTCAACCATATCAAAGTGGCTTATCTTTCTAGATTACCCGACTCTAGAATGGGTGGATTAAAACTGGAAGAGAAGCAGCAATTGTTTTAGATTGTTTTACACGATTGGATGGTTATGCTCTGTGCTGACGATAAAATTGATGATGAAAGAGAGCTTGGTCAATTTAAAGTGATAAGGTTTAAATTATAAATATAAATATTAGTTTAAGTACAGGATGGTTGGCTTGGAAATTTTGAATCTATCTATTTCAAAGTGAAATAATAGAATATTCCAATTGGATGCATCACCTGATCCAAGTGGCTGCATATTGTTCAGAGTAGACCTTGCTTGACACAGCTTCATCCCAAAAGAACATCAGTGGAGTAAACTAACTATGATAAAATTATGTTTCCATATGATGATTTTCATGAAATTTAGAGGACGTAGATCAATTTTTCAGATGATTCTGATCAAAATGGTACCAAACATGATAGCTCTAGCTGCTCTAGATGCTGAGATATATAGTTAAGTACTGCAATCGGGTTCGCGTCATAATCAAAGGCTCGGACTCGATTTGCTATTATCTAAATTTACTTTTAATACACACTAAAAAACTAAAATCAATGTATCTCAGTGAATACTAAGCCGATTTTGATGTCCAATAGCTTATTTAAAAGCTGCAGATCAGCTCTACATTTTTAAAGCCATTAAAAAAGCAAACACTAAATTTTAAAATAATACGTTTAGCCTTACTAAACTTAATAGTGATACTATAATTATTTAGGTTTAGTTTTTATTTATACTTGGAGTATACAATTTTAATTTTAAATTCAAATGGTATATTTGAAATTGCTTTTTTAAAAAAGCAACTAAATAAAATTTTAATTAAACATGCAATATGTAATAAAAACCTAAAAAGACAATAAAATAAATTTAATTGATTTATTAAATTCAACTTTAATGCTGTCCTTGGACGGGGCAACTGCCTAGTTTGAAATAAATATAATTTATGGGTGTCTCAAAAAGGATGCTAAAGGATCTAGAGTGGATTTGTGCTGATTCTTTTAGGAATCATAGGCATTCTCAAAAATCACCCTATTCCAATTTAGAATGGCTAAAATTTAGATAATAATATTCACAAAATTAACATATATAACAATAAAATTGACTAAAATATACATTCCTCTTCTTGAGTTTAAAATTTTAATAAAAATTTATTATGTCTTCTTTCAATAAAAACCAAGTCAACAAGCTGTTCCCTGGCCTTGACAAAATTATGCAGGGCTACACTGGGTCTCTTAACAGGGAAGCTTCTGTCTATGGCCACTCCCAACCCGCAGGCCCCTCCACAAGCACTACCCAGGAGTGTGTTCTTTCTCCTGCGTCCTCAAGCATGGCCCTGTTTGCCCATCACACACAGGCAGCTGCTAACCCAAATCCCTTATCAGCAATGGCATCCAGAACCAGCCATTTTAGCCATGGGGTCACCCAGAGAGCCCAGGACCCCAAAACAGCCAATCAGATGGCATTGACCAGTTCCCATGATGAACATATCCCTCCCTCAGCCAATCAGCCTTCAAGACGCAGAAGAAAACTAATCACTCTGGAGATTGTTCTCAAAATGGTTGAAAAGTGAGAGAAGCTTATGTCTCTTGGGAAAATTGCGGCCGCAATGGGGTTTGCAAAGTCTACTGTGGCTGCAACCCTGCAAGCCCACACCAACTGTGGCCCCCTACCAAGAAGACCCCATCTGGCGCCTGTACTTTGACTGAAGGTGACACAGCCCATCCCCTTATGATGGCCATTATGAAACATGACTTGTGGATGCCCCTGGTCCAGGTACGTCTCCAGTTGGGACTCCACGGCATCTTTACCAACAAAAGAACAGTGAATTCTTGGATGCATGAAGTTGTGGATACTGCTAGAATCTTGTCCAATCAAGTTTTCAGTGGCCCCATTTTGGTGGACACTGACCCCTAAAATTCAACTATTATTAATTTTATCAAAGGGAGGGCAATGAGGGCCCATAATGACGTAATCTTTCTGTTGTATGCTAAGATATCTGCAAGTATCCAAGACTTTGGAGAGAAGCGTATCCAGTCTGACGTGTACAAGCGCAGCCCAATATTGTATCAGTTTGTCAGGGTTTTATTGGCAGTTTCCCCATTGGGCATCAATTATTACTTGGCAATATCAAACACCGCAGATGAGTATGCCTACCAGACGGAGCTCAAGGCCATGCTGGAGGAGTGGGCCACACAAAACATCATGCACACAGTTGTACTGAGTGCAGAGATGGAGCAGTGGGAATGGGCTACCCAAGAAATCAGGGCTGCGGGGCATACCTGCTGGCCCTACCCCATCAACTACACCAACATGCATCTTGCAGATATATGTCTCTACAATTTTGGTTCTGCCCTCAGGCGCTTAAAGCCTGCCACCTACAACAAACTATGCACCCAAATTGATAAGGGGTATGAGCTTTTCCCTTCCGCGTCCATCCAGGACTTATTTGATCTCATCATCTTCTATGCAAGTGATAGTGATAAGTCCAGAAAGGACCCCTGTCTCCCCCCACGCCAGTCCATCCGTTTTGTCAAGCCAGTATATGTGACAAAAGAAGAATTCAAGCAATTGAAGCAATCAGCTCTTGCTGCCCCTTCCCAGTCAACAAACCCTGTCTCCCCAACCCCCCATCAAGCCACCTGCCTTCCAACCCTGACTCCCAAACCACCACCCATTCCCTCCCCACTATCTCTGATGCCGCCTCTTTCACAGGTGCAGATGAAGGTGATGTTCATTCTGCCCATTCCTTCCCCTTCCCGTCCTTTGATTAGTAAATAAATCTTTTCTTTGTGACAACTTATTAAAATTGATATCTCTCTTTCAATTCATAATTAATAATATTTTCTTTTTAAATTATCAACATTTCCCATAATTAATACAATGTTGTACATTTTACAAATAGCTTAAAATTATGAGCATACATATTTTTCATCATCAATATTTATGTTTATTGTCTTTAATTTATTAATGATGATGAAAAATATGTATATGTTGAAGATAGTACTATAAAAACTAGTTTTTTGATGGAATTCAAAAAAATGTCAACAATCTATAACTTGATCAACAAATTAGAAGCACACCTGCAAAAGGTTGTTGAAATATAAAGTAAATATCAGGGAAATAGTGACAGGAAAGCTGGGTAACAAAGCCAGCTACTAATCCAGTCAAAAGAAAATGCTCTGGATAAATTGGGAAATATTATAGATGAAAAGAACAAAGAAGCATTACTTAATCTACAGGGAACAATTTTATCAAGTCTGAAGTTCAACAACACGGTCTACAATTTGTGGGAGTTCTGGCAGGGGGACAAAGAAAACAATAAAATCAAACTAATTGAAGGAACAGAAATTCAAAAGAAAATCAACACTAATGAAGAGGAAAACAATCAAATGAAAACAGATGGAAATGAAACACAATCAAGAAGCAGAAGCGCTTCAATAAATACAGAAGCTTTATCAAATGAAAACCAAGAAGAAACACAAGTTGCAAGAAATATAAGAAAAATTAAGCCTAGAAAAATTAATGAAGAGCATCCAACGCTCATGAAGTTTGCCAAAGTGGCGCCTGTGGCTGAGGGGGCCACAGGGGAAACAATAGTAAGTCTTTTTATGTTTTACTTATATTTATTTTAGTCATCACCAGGAATGAGAATGAGGTCGCGGAAGTGGCAGCTTATATGCCAAGTTGGTTTTACGGGGGTTACCAGTCACTGGTGGCCCCTGTAAAACAAATAAATAAAAATCAAATAAATAAAATAATTCAACAGAATATGAATAATTTTTTTAATATTAAAGCTCAAGATAGGGAATATTCACCACCTGCAAGGTGCTTGCCATGGATAAGGGAAGCATATGAACTAGGATCAAATATCAAAATCAAAGAAATGAATGAAATTTGCGGGGATATCAAACTGAACTTCAATGAATACATATATGAAAGCATTCAACAATTCCCCTTCACAAACATCAACAAATATGAAAAAAATTTAATAAAAACCAACTTTCAAATAGGAAATGAATATTTGAAATCTGTAATTTTTAATGAAGTTTTTAAGGCACTATCAAATAAAGTTGGGGATGCAGTCCTTGTGAATAATTTTAAACCTTTATTAATATTGTTTGCTGAGGCCTGGGGGGCTGATTCAAGTCAGGCGCCCCCAGGACTCTCTTCAAGTTCAACCAAACATCCTATATTAGTAGGTTAGTTCAAACATTCAAAAAATTATGCATGTTCTTGGAAAAGTATACCTTGCAAAGAATCCACGTCACAGTATACCTGGGAATCCTCCTCCACTGCGCATTAAAAACCAACATCAAAAAGTTGGAGGATGTACCTATTCAAATAGATATTTGCCGTGTAGCCCTTGACCGCCAGAAGACACCACAGGGATACAGGACAGTTGAGTACATCCTCTATGACTCATTTGCATTGGCAACACTATACGGGTACTATATGCCCCCCAAAAAAACCTACTAGTCAATTTGCTCACCCACCTGCCTTTTATCAAACAATCAGCAACCACCGGGGTACAGGGCACCACCCCTCTAGCAATCACATCCAGGGTTGTCCACTACATACAGAAGAGTATGTGGATCCAATTAGATGAATTAGCTTAAAATTTAATTTTGGGGTATAATTCCCCAGAATAATCACATTTCTTTTGCAGTTAGCATCCCCCAATAAATATTTTCCCCTTGCAAATTAATTTTTTTTACTTTTTATATTTTAATACTAATTTTTTTAATATTGTAATATTTACTAATAAAATTTTACTATAAAATTTTTAATATTAAATATTTAAATATTAAAAAATTTAGTATCTAAAAGTTAATATTAAAATTTTAATAATACATATTACAATATTAAAATTTTTAATATCAAATATTTTGATATTGAATAAAGTTCAATTTAATAAAACTGTTATATTTTGTTTATTTAAACTTTAATATTTAACTTTTAAGATTCATAATTATAATTTTACTTTTAATATTTTAATTTTTATTTTAAATTTTAGTATGTAAATTATAATATTAATATATCTAAATATATTACAAGACATTAGTTAAAGTTGCAACCACATCAAATATTAAAAATAAGTTAAAAATGTTTTTATTTATTAGCTCGTCAAGTACAGGTTTATTTATCACATAGATAAACATTGAGAATTGAATTTATCCGCATCATGCAGCCCGCTCCACTATTGTTCTAAACAAATGATTGTTTAGAACTTGAATTACCTTTCCCTTGTAATGTGATTTGATAAACATATTTGATATATTTGACCCACGTCCTAAGTACTAATTAGTAAGCAATACATGAAAATCATTGGTGGTTGTGTTGTGTGGCTATAGTGGCACTGAAATAACAAGGATCAGATGATGACATACAAGGTTCAGTTTGTGGCTTAAAAAAGCCAAAGTACCATCAACAATTCACAATTATTTAAATAAACCAATTTATTTCTATCTTTTTTTTAATTTATTCATTTGTTAGCGCAAAAGCCAATAATAATATTCAGTGCATTATAATAAAAATATTTGTCCTCATACCTAGTATAATTAATTTTACTTACCTTTTCTACGTATTCTTTAAATGTCTATAATACATTCAAGCATCACATTATTATATATAAATAATAATTATTGAGTCCTAATAAAAACAAACTAAATAAAATTAAAACTAAATAAAACCCAGAGCGCCCATTTATCTGATTGGCTTGGAAGCCAGGGCTTTTGGGAGGAAGGATTCCGAGTGCTCATAGAAAGCCACCACCACATTGGGTGGCATTGCAAATTGGCTGATCTCAAGAATGTTGAAGAGATCCTCAGTGTCCTGAGGAAGGCCTTGTTTCACCTTATTCTTGATCCAACCAAACACCTCCTTGATTGGATTCAGAAATGGAGAATAAGGAAGAAGGAAGAGGAGTCTCATTGGGCAGTCTGCAAGGTGGTGGCTGGAAGAATGACTGTTTTTGTTGATGGGGGGAATTTGGACACAACCAGATCCACTTTGTGGAGCCCAACATTATCAAGCACAACAACATTGGTTGTGCCACTGTAATTTATCTGAAGGTACTCCTTGACGGCTCAGAGAAAATCAAGAAAGGTCCTGCTGTTTTGGGAGCCTTTAATCATCTGATACTAGTCCAACCTGCAAGGACCAAGAAGCGCAACCATGGAATAGGTCTGGGAACAGACAGCTGCACAATGGGCTACACCATCCTTGGACCCCTTCTCAACCCACCCATGCCTAGACCTGAATGAGGAGGAAAACAACAATTTGTTGATATAGAAGAACTGGACATTCCCAGTCTCCTTTAGTACCAGATATGTCTTGGCATAAATGTGTCAATCCTCAATGGTCTTTTCACTGCTCCTATTGTACAGAGAAACTCTGAGCACCTTCCACGAGAAGCCCAAATCAACCATTGCTTTGTAAACAAGGGTTTTAGAAACAGAAAGCCCAAACTCTGTGGCAAGCATTGATTGGACAGCAAGTGTGTCCAGGTGGCAATCTTTGGCTACCCACTGCTTGATTGCATCAATATAAACGGGCTGAAGGAGTTTGGGCTGCCGCTTAGCCTTGGTGGATTCAGTAATTTGCCCAGTATTGCCATACTTGGTGTTAATGTTGGCAATGTATCTGGCTATGACACCAAATTAGGATGCAATATCCCAAACTGCCATTTGCCCGTTCAAGCAGTTGAGGAGAGCTTTACGCTCACTATCTGTCAACTGACGCCGGCCCTTGGCAGGTACCACAGCATCCTGGCTACCAGGCTCAACACAGGGGACAGGGACCTTTGTGTAGAAGGTGGGGTCACGCTTGCTTGCAGTGGCGCCATCAATGGTTGAATACACAATAGGCGCAGATGGTTCCTCAGTGGTGGCCAATGGCTTGTAGGTGGTGTCAAAGACACAGGGGCAGGAAGTAGCAACTCTTGGATCAAGAGTGCGGGGCTGGGTGACTACTGGGTAAACGGTGGAGGTGTAAGTAACCTCAGTGTTCTCAGTGACCCTGGTGTAGGAGACTTTGGTAGCAGGCCTTGAAAGTGACTTCTGCCTGGGATTCAAGCTGGCAGTTCTGGCTTGGGATGCGGGAGGTGGTTGGCTGGTGCTGACATCTTGGGAGGCCTGTGTATTGGCATGACTCCCCTTGAGTTAGGTTCTGGGTCTGTTCTTGGACCCTCTGGGACGCCCTTGTGGACAGGCTGCTCCACAAGCTGGTGCAGGAGCGGGTTGAGAATGCAATTGATGGTCCATAAAAATAAAATAAAAAAATATTTTAGATTAAATATGTATTTATTTGGATTTATTGGTTTAGTTGTGGGTAGTTGTTTTCTCTTGATTTAGCCTTGAATAGTAGCAGAGTTTCTATATCCGTGATTTAAAGTGTATAATATTGTATCCTTTCTGGATTTGGATGATTTTAAAGCTTAATAACTTTTTATGTCTAATTATGGTTATTGAGATTGAATTTTTAGTTTGATCTTAGTTGTGGTGGAGCTTCTTTATTTGGGTTGGTGTTTCCTAGTGTGCTTAGTGTACATTAAATTTGGATTCCAGTTCCTGCAATTAATATCTGAGTTTACTAGTGGCATTCAAAAGTGATTTGTAATTTGGTTCTTGGATTTGACAATCCCGCAATTTCAAAAAACATAGTAAACTTAGTGAGAATGGTTGATGGATTTGAACGCTTCAAATCTGATTCCAGTTAATTAATTTCGTCCATTGAAAATATGCAGTTTGACTTGAACTTTGCAAAGTGTCTATGAGTTTCCGCATTTTCAAATATTCAAATAAATACTCAAAAAAATCAATTTAATTAAAAAAGGCCATCCCGCAAAAGTGATTCAAAATTTAGATCAAGGATTTGACAATCCCGCATTTTTACGTTCAGGTTCTGAATTTACAGTAGCTTAATTCTTTTTTAAAGCATTCAGGGGTGTGAACCCAGAAAACACAACAAAATTATGGCCATTTTGATACAATTTAATATTAAGCTTAAATAAAAACTTAATTTAACCCAATTTTTCCTTTACATTTACTAATAAAAATTTGTTTATTTTTTATTTGTTTTCACAATGTAAAAGTGTCAATGTTGACACTTTTTAAGCATAACTTATTTTTAATAACAAAACTGAAACATATACAAGATAAAAATTAAGTGTGGATTTAAAAATATTTTTTACTACATTAATAGTATCAAAAAAGACATTGAGCATATAGCTGATTGTTGAAAAGTTCATGTTATAAATATATATGTGACACTTATTCTGGCTTTAATATATTAAGTGGATTGGTGGCTAACAGTGATCTAATAATTTAAGCGTGAGTTACTATGTAAGTTACTATAGAATTTATTATTAAAAATAATGTTGACACTCAGAAATGTTGTCTATTTGCTTGTGATCATCTGCTGGGGTGGAGTTAAGCAAATTAGAGTGGCACAATTAAGCTTAAATTAATATGCCACCTCATATAAAGAATGTCATAAATGACGTTGTCAACACTTTACCCTTTTAATATCTGTTAACAACTGCTTAACAACTTCCAATATACACAATGGTAAAATATCATATTCTAACCCCCAAAATATTATTTTTAATAAAGAAATAAAGAACTTTGATAATTTTTTAACTTATTTTCATATGTCTTTTTTTAATTTTATTATGTGAACAAAATACCACAGAAAACAGTTAACATTTGCTAGTCCACTTAAATATAATTAAGAGTACTATGTTTTTTTTGGTGGGATACACTATCTAGAAAGACGCCTTCTAGAAAATGTGTTTTAAAACACCATCTAGAAAGACGCCATCTAGAAACCTTATGTTAAATTTCTGGCTAAACTGTGCCACATAGCTTATAAATTAATAAAGGCCCAAAAACATTTCAAAAACAATAAGAAAAACATATGGCTAGACTCAAAAAAATCTAAAAATTCCAAAATTGCAATAATGATGCTGGATCAGCTAGTGCCAACTATAATAATCACAGCTCCAAAGCCAACAAACCCCAAAACTGTGATATTTCTCTATTCTTTTGACCCTATATTAAATATTAATACTAAAAATAAAGTAAAAATCAAATATTTGAAAGGAAAGAAATTATTGGTGAAGAAAGTGGATTAGGCTTTAGCCCCAAGAGCCTTGGAAATGCCTTTGAGATGAGTAAGAGGCTTTCTCTGGTGTAAAAGGTCAAAGCCTCCTTAGTGACACTTTCAAACTTGACCTGCTAGTCTGCATGCTTGAATACAACAGCTTTTCTTTTGATGGCCTGGGGGTAAAGATGGTGCCCATGGCCATTATGTAACTCTGCTTGTTGATAATCACAATCAATCTAGGCTTCTTTTTCCTAACCATGCGGGAAATTGGTTGTACCAAACTTCAAGTGATGAGGTGGTCTTAATTACACTGTCCTTAACCTGATTATAGCAGTTCCAGTTAATGGAGTCCCTACCCTTGCATATATAAAATCACCAATGAAACATTTTAAAGTTGAAAACCAAATATAACAGATCCTTTTATGATAAGGAATAAAACCAGTATGTTAAAAGTGGTTTTTTAATGGCTGTGTTACAGGGAGATAGTACTATCAAAGTGGCATTAATTTGAGTTGATTTATTATATGTGGTCATAAATTAATTTCAAACTTTATTCCCAGTTAATAAGAGAAAGGTTTGAATTTATCACATAAAAGTATAATTTATTATTTGATTCCAGATACCATCTTTCTAGATGCTGTATTTCTATATGGTGTATTTTAGGGTATTTATTAAGTGTTTTTATACTCAACAAATCTTATTTGGATAACACTCTTTTTATTTTAATTTGTAATAGTGTTTTATAGATGCTGTTTTTCTAGATGCCATATTAGAAACTAATATGTAAAAAATAACTAATTAATAATTTTTTAAATATTTTTTAATTTTGCTGATGTAAATCCCAACGTCATCTAGAAATTTTTTCTAGATGACGTCTTTCTAGATGGCGTTTTCTAGATGGCATATTGCACTGTTTTTTCATAGTAAATTTAAAAAAATGTTGACAGTGACAATGTTGTTAAAAATAATGTCTACAATTTTTCTAATTGTCAGTGAAAGTGCAGTGTCAAGATTTTTGGATCTTGAGGAAGAAGAAATATAGTTTTTATTATTTGTATTATGCATTATGGGATGGGTAAATCTGTAAGAAGACAGATGCGCTTCCAATTAGTGTGGATGGGTGTTGCAGAGGGCTGTGTTCTGTTGCTGCTCGATCCAAGTAATGAGAAAGTCCTGTGGTCCTTTGGAGACGCAACACCATCTATAGTGGTTTGACAGGGTTTTGAAAGTATCAATAAGTTGCTCTTATTGTACTTGACACCACTACTATTTGGACTAGTAGTGATGTTGAAGGGTATTAATTGTCTCTTTTCCAAGTAATCTTGGAATTTCCCTTTATAGTGTTAAAGCTAGTGGCCAAACTGGCGTCTAGCTGTGAATAACTCTTACTAGCTAGCCTATCCTCCCCAAGCTACTAGTTTCACCCCCGAGTTGGATCCCAAACCTGAATAAGGTTTTGAGATAAGGTAATATTATAGGCTGCTGATTTCTCCTCTTCAGCCTAGATATCCCTTGACTTAGTTGCAATCAACTAAGTTGACATCCATAGCCTGGGCCCTGTCTGTCTAGTGTGCAAGATTTGCCTGAGTGGTCCTCTGTCTTACTTCTTGGCAAAACAGGATGTTGTAATTCCCTGTTTTATTCTTTGGGTTGGGTTTGCGTCTAATTTGGGATCTGGAACGCCTAACATCTAATTATAAAAGCTTCTGGATTGTCCTGTGACCTGATACCCGGAATGTCTCAGGTGTCTTCTGGATTATGAACTATATCAGTCTTGTTATAGTTTCTCCTTATTCTGGAATAGCTGTTTCAGTCTGGTTATGTCCCAACTTGTATCAACCCACAGCTTTAGTGATGGGAATATGGATCAGTCAACCCTAATAGATCAGGATTTCCTGACATTTCCCCCACTTGACTGAGCTATATAATCTTTGGAGAACTTCTTCAGCACAGGAATATGAGTAGCAACTATTCTGGTGTTAGTAACAAGACAGATGCTTGCCAGATGGTGGTGCAGATGTCAGAGGAAGACCATCACCATTTCTGCAGGCTTTCCAAGGAGGCCAAGGTGGCGTTGTTTTGTGGGCTTTGGCAAGCAGATACTGGTTTGCTCTGGCCTGGGCTGGAAAGTTTAGTACCAGATGAAAATAGTGATGAAATCCTGGTGGAGGGTGAAAACGCGGGGCAGTCTTCCGTTGGTGGTGAAAAGCGCCTTGCTGAGACTCAGGCTAGTTCAGCGTGTACCCATCCTTGGAATCTTGAGAGGGAGCCCTTGGTTGTGGACCCTTACTCTGGTACCTTTACCTATTGCTCAGTGGACCCAATCAGCCTGACCTTGACTCTGTTCCCTTACTCTAATTGGATAAAAAGGGTTTCTCCATCTCCTAACTTTATTTGGGGATGGATATAATCCCTCAATTTCTATTTGTAGTAATGGCTCAGCGCCCGTGCCATGATCTTAAGCGGCGCATCACCCATTCTAGCAAGGATTTCCATAGAATTGACAATAATGACCTGGCAGGGAGGTTGGGTAAGCAGTTGGCAGAGCTCTTGGTGAGTACTGGTGATGCTGGCAAAGTAGGTCAGGCTTGTTAAAGCTATATTCTGGACTTTGGCTTGCGGGTGTTTTCTTCTTGGTTTAACGCTCTGGAGGGGTTTACACTGCTGTATCTGTCACTGGGTGTCAACAACTCAGATGCGCTGGACAGCCATATCTGCCATGTTGTCTGTAGTGTGTATGCTGCCATCAACAGTGGGGCCAAGAAACAGGCGGTTTGTGGGATGGTGTTAGGTGGGGACATAATGCTTACCCCTGATCTTAGCCTGTCAATAGCTAATGCTGACAATATGACAGCACAATGGGATAAGGTCTATAATAAGCTGGGCAGTCTCAGGGCGCTGTTGCCTTGTTGTTATTGGTACATTTCTGACTTTATGTTGGACTGTGTGGTCTTGTTGTGCGCTTTCCCCTTGGACGCTGGGCTCTGACGGGTCAATGCTGTCTCTGAGGAGATTCCCATTACTTTTGTTTGTTTCTCTCAAATAGTCCCAATTGAGAATCAACTCTGGCTGCAGGATGCCACTTACTGGTTTGCTGAGGGAAGGAAGTTCCCTTTTGTGTCAATATGGATCCTAAGGCAGGTGGTGCAGCATTCTTGAAGAGGAAGTACCCAAGTGGCTGATTCCAAAGGGGATGAAGAGGATCCTGAGATTCAGGAAGGCGACCCCTAGTTTTTTGCAATAAAGCTCATTCCTATTACAACTTTTTTTTTAGAATTTATTTAGTAAACTTTATTGTGAGCCAATATTTGTAATGAGAAAATATGGCTTGAGGAACCTGGCATGGACTCTGTTAATGAGTCTTCCATTGGCCAGGTCCTTGATTGTATAAACATATGGAGAGGTCTTTTCAATTATTTCAAAAGGCCCTTTCCTAATTCTGTCAAGCTTATGAGCCCGTCCCACAACTCTGTTGTGATATGAAACCTGAATGCCAATTTTAAATTTGGCTAAGGTGTGTTGATTCTTGTTGTCAGACTTGCGTCCTTTATTCCTGGTGAGTGAGTTTCAGTGAAAGCTTCTGCTTGAAACTTGATCAGTGTGTTGCCAACCTAGACATATATTGTTGATATGTTATTTTACCCAGGTCTCCCCTTTCTGCAAAGAGAATTGGCGGGATGGCCATATATTGTCTGTAAATCAGTTGGAACAGGAAGAAGTCAGTCATACTGTGGATTGAGATGTTGTATGCAAACACAACAGCAGGCAGGAAGAGATACCATTCTGAAGTTTGGGCGTTGACCAGCTTACACAGAATGTTGATTAAGGTGCTGTTGGCTCTCTCAACCATTCCATTAGTCTCTGGATGGTATGGTGTGGAGAGCACTCCCCTCACACCCATGAGCTCATTTAATTTGGGAATTACATGAGCAGTGAAGTTTGTTCCATTGTTGGTAAGAATGAACCAAGGGCAACCATGCCAATGGATGATCTGTTCCAACACAAACCTGGCTGTTGATTTGGCGCTGACGTGCTGAAGAGCTCTGGCTTCTACCCATTTGGTAAGGTGATCAATTGCTACAATGGTGTAGCGCAAACAACCAACACACATGGGTAGAGGCCCAACCACGTCTATGCTAACAGTATGACAAGCAAACTTGGGCTCTACTGCTTTATAATGGTGCTTCCCAGTAAAAGGCTTCTTGTGTTGACACTCTGTACAGTAAGTCAGAGTTTCTTTAACGTCAAAGAGGAGTGACTTCCAGTAGTAGTGTTGTCAAAGTTGGTGGACTGTTTTTCTCAAGCCACCATGGCCTACAGCTTTGTGGGCGGCCATTATCAGGTCTGGCTGTTCTGAAGGCCTTGGGAAAATGTATTTAGAACCCTTGTGGTACTTATACAATCTCTGATTCTCAACCTTACAGTCTTTTTGGAGCTCTCAGAGTATGGCCTGTACTTTTTCTGGTTTGTCCTTAAACTTGTTGTTGTACATCTTATCGCACAATATGTCAGCCTGGGTTGCTACTATAGTAACTGTTGTTAGTCTTGATAAGCAGTCCGCATTCTGGTGGTTGGCGCCTGGGCAATGGACTATAGTGTAATTGAAAGCCTGGAGCTTTAATGCCCATCAAGCCAGTTGTCATTCTGGCTCTTTAAGGGTTTGTAACCAACTGAGAATAGTGTAGTCTGTGACTACAGTGAAGTTTACCCCATGCAAGTATACCCTAAATTACTTGTAGGCGTATATCACAGCAAGGCATTCCCTTTCAGTGACCGTGTAGTTCCGCTCATGTATGTTCAGAGAGCAGCTAGCATAGACCACTGGTTATTCTGCCCTGGTGTTGTCCAATTGTGAAAGGACAGCCCCTAGGGCAGATAGTGAAGCATCTGTATGCACCACAAAAGGTCAGCTAAAGCCTGGGTACATTAATACCAGGATGAAAGACAGGCTGGTGCATAGGGCTTCAAACGCGCCTTGGCATGCTGCTGTCCATAGGAAGGGACCCCATTTTTTAGTAGATGAAACAGGGGCTCTCCAGTATGCACAAAATTGGGGATAAAACAACAGTAGTACCCTACCATCCCCAAAAAGACCTGTATGTTATATTTGCTTTCTGGTTGCTTCATCTTGGTGATAGCCTCCACTTTAGCTGGTTGGGGGCAGAGTCCAGTTGTATCCACAACAAATCCAAGGTACTCCAACTGATCCTTAAAGAATTGACATTTCAAGGTTTGATCTTTAAGTTGGCGTCTGCCAATCTCTTGAAGACGGCCTCCAGGTGCTCAAAGTGCTCTGTGAAAGTTCTTGAAAACACATTGATATCATCCAGATAAATTAGGATGCAGAAGAGCTTGAGATCACTTAGGATAGTGCCCATGGCCCGTTAGAAGGTTGTGGGCGCATTACATAACCCTTGTGGCATTTGAGTTAGCTGGAAGAGGCCTTGAGAAGTGATTATTGTACACTTCTCTTGTTTCTCTGGTGGAAGCTCAATCTGCCAGTATCCCAAGATAAGGTCTATGGCATAGAAGTACTTGACTCCACCAAGCCAATCTAGTGCACTGTCAATCCTGGGCAGCAGGTATGAGTCCTTCTTTGTAATCAAATTCAGGTGTCAGTAGTCTATGACTAACCAGTTACTTCTGTCCTTCTTTTTTACTATCAGGATGGGTGGCACCCAAGGACTCCTGGATGGGATCAAAATGCCTCTGTTCAGAAGTTGCTGGATTTCATTGCTCACAGTTTCTTCACTGGCCTTTAAGCGTTGAATTGGTCAGAGGTGGACAGGTTTGTTATCTCCTGTGTCTATGTGATGGGTGACCTCATTGGCACACCCCAGGTCAAAGATGTCCTCCACAAACATGCAACAGTATTTTTCAAAAAGCGCACTGGCTTGCTCCTGTTTGGTATGATTGAGGGAAGATAAGTCAGCCAATGGTGTGGTCACATAGGCAGCAGTTTCAACTTGATCAGGTCATCCAATCTCTGATAAGTCTCCAATACACTCAAAACTGTCCAGCTCTTCAACTGGAAGAAGGTGGATAAATCCTACAATCTGGTTCTTCTTGATGTAGATGTTGTGCCCTTGCAGATTGGCCAGCAGGATATGAATTTTTCCATGGCCAGGAATGACTATCCCGGGGGCAATACACGGTTTGAATCTTGAACATCCCCATGGCTGATGAACTTCACCATATAGTCCTGCGGGAATGTCTAGGGATAAGCCCGTGTTGACAATCTGCTGTTGGCCAGATCCAAGTGTAAGAGTTGATCTTGATCTTGAGCAGAGCGGAATTCCTTTGTGCTCCTTGATCTGGGTGGGCAACCATTTTCCCTTTTTTCCTGTATAGTTGTAGGGAACTTCCACCACACTGTCCTTATATGCCAGATTAACACTAGGATTTACCTTAGCTGGTGGTTTTGCGTCCTGTGTGTAATACAGTGGGATAGTCTGGAAAAGGATAGTCAGAGTGTTGTCTTTCATGTCCAATATGACCTTGTATTTATGTAGGAATGCAGTATCAATGAGCATGTTATAATTTTCACTGGGTAGGACCACAGTAGGAGAGGACACAGTAATGGATCCAAAGCGCATTTGCAGAGCGCTGTAAGCTCCCTCAGACATGGTGGTGTGTTTTCCGGCAGTACCATATAATATGGTATGCACAATGTCAGGAGCAATACCTATTTTTCTGATAAGGCAGGTGAACATAATATTAACAGGGGCGCCACTATCTATTATGGTGCTCACCTTGACTTTATTAGCAGAGATATCTGCGTATGTACATTCAGAGTAGAGTTCAGAGTGTAAGTTTAATACATGTACACCCAAGGGTACCAGAGTATCAAAGTACTGCTTGAGACTTTGGCCAATCTCAGGGAAGTTGGCCTCAATGGTCTCAATGAGAAGGGAGAATTAGACTCCCTTCAAGGAAGGTAGGTCACTGGCTACGCTGGGATTGAAAGCAAGGCAAGTTTCCTGGACTTGGGCCGTGTACAGTTTGGAAACTATCTCTACAGTGTTTGGTGTGACCTTCCTGGGGCGTCCCCTTCTCTGGCAGAAATGGCATAAAGGTTGTCTGACATAAGCATGTGTAAAGGATTCTCTTTGAATTCATGTTTGGGGGAAAAGTGGAACTGCTGACTGGTCAAGGGAGGATCTAATATTGATGCTGATGGCGGGGTTGTCTCAGAGGGAGCTGTATTGATTTCAGCCGCCTCTGGTGGCTGGTGGTCTGGTTTTTTTGGAATCAGGGAAGTGGCGGACTCAGTATATTCCTCTACTGGCCTGCCTTGACTTTTCCCTGATCATCCTGTTTTTGGTTGACCACCACACTTACTGAGGACTCACACTTTTTCCCCTTGCAAGCGGTGGCCCAGTGTCCTTTCTTACCACACTTGTGGCAAGGGCCTGGCGGTTCCTTGGCCTTGTAGTCATTCCCTGATTTATTGTTGGAGTCAGGAGCGGCATTGTTGGACTTGGGTTTGCAAGACTTATCCTTGGTGGGGTTAGATGAGAAATTATTCTGTCCTTTATTTGGGGCTCCAAACTGGGCCCCAAGACGGCTCAAATAGCTGGTGATCTGTTTTGTTGAGCTGGATTGATCCAGAATGGGGAACATGACATTGGCTAACTCTCTATATGGCTGCAGTGTACGTCCCATGGTGATTCTGAAGTCCAACTCAGATAGGACACCAGCGCCTAAGAGAACCTGCGCTTCATGATAGAAGCGCTCTGCAAAGTCCTGAACAGACTTGTATTTTTTGAGCAAGATGTTACTGAACTCCGCCTTTCAAGCTTGAAATCTGGTTTCATTACCAAATTCCTCAATAACAGCCTGGAGTGCGTCTTTGTAAGCCCAATTGTCCTGTGGTAGGCAGGGCATGATGATGTCTATGCAGGTGGGATCAAGGGTGTTTATGAGGGTGGTTACCTTCATATGGTTGTTTGGACCTCTCATAGACATTTTGAAGAGGCAGATGAAAGTATGAATGTTTCCATTTTGATCAAACTTTGGCAGGTTAAGCGGCTTAAACTTATGATCAGGTATAGTTGGTTCCATGGCTTTCTTTCTAGTGGCGTGGGTATTACCAGCACGCGGTACTGACAAGGGAGTAAGAGAAGGCAAGGCTGACACTCTTTAGGAACTCTACAGGTGTCACCTGAATCATTACTCACGTGGTCAGGAGAGAGGTCAAAGAAGTCAGGCAATGAAGAGTTTTTCTACTGCTCTGGACTTGATGCTGGTACAGGTGACGCTCTTCTGCCTGAAGACATGCTACTTTCAGAAGAGGCTATATTTTCCAATCTAGCCAATCTGGCTAACACATTAGCTTCAAATTCCTTACGTGAGGTTTTGTTTCTGTGTACATGCTCTAGTAGGGAACTGTAGTTGTTCTCTGCTGTTAATATTGTATTGGCTAAAAGATCCTGTCAGTTTAACAGTTCCTTGGTCTGGAATCCAGCGGCAGCAAGATCATGGCAGAGCCCTGCTATGTCTTTGTACAGCTTGGATGCTAAATTATGTGCATCTTTTACTGCGCCCCATAGCTTCTTCTGGTCCTTGGCGTATTTGGCGTGATCCAGACAGCACTGGTGGTCCTCCTGTCTGTCATGAATGGAATGTTGGCTACGGCTAGTGGTCTTTATTTTGTTGACCATTTCTGAAATTTTGTTGACATAATTAACTACCTTGGAGTGACAGGCGTCCTGCTTAGTGCAGTTGTCTCTGATTGGCTGGCGCAAGTCCTCCTGCCAGGTGACAAGATCTGCATGATCTTGGCTCCTTGGCAGCATATGCACATGACGGCTTAAGGTTACACAATGGTTGGTTACATCTGTAACCCGTTGTGCACTCAGGTTTTAATTGTCCAGCACACCACCCATAAGCTGGTCAACCTGGTTGTTGAATTGGTTGGCTATCTCATCTACCAGACCATGGGCAAAGGCAGTGGAGTCACATAGATCTGCCACAACAGTCTGTACAGTTGTGAAGCTGAAGTTCAGTTGACTGACCAAATTAAAGTTGGACAACTGTAGCTCTGAGCAAAAGCAGATGAGCTTGTTCAACTCCAGCTCCTGCCTGGCAACCAGTTGTCGAAGATGTTTGATAGCTGGGTGCACAAAATATGCAAGCACCTCTTAGACCCTGCTCTGATCCAGTTGGAGAAGCTGCCCCAGTTGAGTACAGGTGACATCCTGGTATCTGTGGAAATTGTTACTCAGGTTTTTGGTAGTACCATCAATCTGGAACAAATTGAACTTGGTGTTGCCTTGGGGATTGTTGAGATTATGTCTTCTGTGTTGAAAAACTTGCAAGACAGCATGTACCTCCTCTATTTTGTATTGTTGTTGGCCCATGGCAACAGCAGTCCCTGTAATATCAAGCTGATACATATCCAGCAAAAGTGTGGGTGCTTCATATGGAGTCAGCTCTAACCAGAAGGATTGATTGTGTTCAGTGTTGCTGGTCTCCAGGTATCCCCCCGTACTTATCAACAAAGCAGGGGGTTAATGAGGGCAAGACAGCGCCTTGACTTGACACCAATGGAAGCTTGTTTTTGTAGTGAGCACCACTGTCAAGATTTTTGGATCTTGAGGAAGAAGAGATATAGTTTTTATTATTTGTATTATGCATTCTGGGATGGGTAAATCTGTAAGAAGACAGATGCGCTTCCATTTAGTGTGGACAGGTATTGCAACAGGCTGTATTCCGTTGCTGCTTGAGCCAAGTGATATAGGAGTCCTGTGGTCTTTGGGACGCAACACCATCTTTGGTGGTTTGGCAGGATTCTGAAGTAACAATAATACACTCTTATTGTACTTGATACTACTAATATTCAGCTTAGTAGTAATGTTGATGTTTTCTTATTTTGTCTGCCTTCCAAGTGATCTTGGAAGGACTTTTTATAGTGTGCAGCTAGCGGCTAGACTGGCGTCTAGCTGTGGACAACTCTTACTAGCTAGCCTATCATTCCCAAGCTACTAGTTTCACCCCCAGAGTTGGATTATAAACCTGAATAATGTTTTAGAATGAGGTAATATTCTAGGCTGCTGATTTCTCCTCTTCAGCCTAGATATCCCTTGACTTAGTTGCAATCAACTAAGTTGACATCCATAGCCCAGGCCTTGTCTGTCTAGTGTGCAAGATTTGTCTGGGCGGTCCTCTGTCTTACTTCTCGGCAAAACAGGATGTTGTAATTCCCTGTTTTATTCTTTGGGTTGGGTTTGCGTCTGTTTTGGGATTCCAGAGTGCCTAGAATCTAATTATAGAAGCTTCTGGATTGGGCCGTGACCTGAGACCAGGAATGTCTTAGGTGTCTTCTGGATTATGAACTATATCAGTCTTGTTATAGTTTCTCTGTATTCCGGAATAGCTGTTTCAGTCTGGCTGTGTCCCAACTTGTATCAACCCACAGCTTTAGTGATGGGAATATGGATCAGTCAACCCTAATAGATCAGGATTTCATGACATTCAGCTTTTTTACTAGTTGGCACTCATAATGTCAGCACTTTTTATTTCTCACATATTAAACTTTATGTTTTACATAATAAAATCATCTGATTTTTTGATATATTTTATTTTTAACTTTTCTCTTTCATATTTTCTAATTTTAAAATAATATATATATAAATATAATAATTTTACATAAAACTCTTAACTTTAGACTTTTTATTTAAAACTATAATAAAATAAAAAAATTTACAATATTTTTTATATTTAAATTTCACTAGAAGTCATATAAAGTTTAATTTTTATATATTATGCTTTTTAAGTTGTTTTTTTGTTGTTTAAATACAAAGCTTTACCTTAGAACTTGTAGCTTATTATTTTAGGACAAGAACACCTCAAAGCAACAAAAGGATACCAAGTGTTCCTCCAAGGCCTCAAAGACTCTAAATAAAAATCCTGTCTCATCAAAGAAGGCCACTCCTAAGCCTTCCCCAAAGCCCTCCCCTGAGAAGAGCCCAACTCACTCCACTAGGGGAGAGGAAACTAATAGTTTAGTTACTGACCACATTTTCTATAAATCAGCTTCTGATGAGGAGCCTAATAAGAAGCGCTGCTACGCCAAGAAGTCCCCACAAAAGGGTAAGTTCCCGCACATGAGGAGCACCACAACAAGCCCCCTTCTGCTTTCCCCCACCGGACTCCCCTTCTTCCAGTTCATTCAGGGATGATGCAAAGCCCCACCCTGATTACTTCCCTGGGTTCTGCCATGCTCCTGCTGGCCCCTAGGACCCTCTTGTGGCCCACAATATCTGCAATGTTGATGGGAAGTTCAAGGTTCCTTCCAACTTGCCAAAATACTTTCCCATAATGAGTGTAAAGGGTGGGCTAGCCATGGTGACCAATGGTTATATTTTCTCTTGTAACAACGCCAACCAGGGCTTCAAGAGCCACCACTATACCTGTGAGGACTGCTCCTGCCCAGTGTGGCTCAAAACTGAGCGCTGGGACTTAGTCCAAACAATTAAGGGTGAGCACACTTGCACAATGCCCAATACAACCATAGCCTGTCTCCTGAAATGATGCCTTGTTCAGATCATGCCCACCTCCAAGGACCTTTCCCCCACCCAGCTGGCTGTGCTTGCCTATAAGCACCTCTCCCCCACCAATCTGAAGAGGGTGTCAAACCACACCCAGTTGTTTAAGTTTGTTAGTGATAGGCGCCAAGCCCTCAACCCCCTGGCAAAGAGTGCCACCAAAATAAAAGAACTGGTCCTTACTGATGCCCTCAAGAAGACAGAGGATGGTGAGATGTTCCTTCTCCATGACAATGGTCAGGAAGTGAAGGATAGAATCATAGCCTACACCACAACCCAAAGCCTGGAGCAGCTCAATACTGCTACCATCTGGATGTGTGACAGCACTTTTGCAACCTGTCCCACACTTTTCAAGAAGCTTTGGGTCCTGCACGGGCAACTTGATGCCCAGGTTATCCCCCTTATTTTCTTTCTCCTACCTGGTGACAAGACAGAGGTCTACTCCAGAGCATTCAAAATTGTCCAGTATGCTTTTAGCTCCCTTCTCATCAATATTCTCCCCCCTCCCATTCACACCACCTGAGCAAACCTTTCCTCTGCCAAGAAGGATGAGTCTGCTCAGGCTGCTGAGCAGCTAGCTTATGCACGCTCACTTGGGCCAAAGGTTATCATAATGGACTTAGAGCAAGCTCAGTTCAGAGCCTTCAAGGCCACCTTTGATGGAGAAGTCCAGGGCTGCTTCTTCCATTTTAGGCAGGCCCTTGTCAAGAATCTCAAGAGTGAGAAGGACCTTTTTGAGAATTATCTTAACAATGGTAAGGGGAAGTGCCGCTTTGCCCTGACTCAGTTTGCTGCCTTGGCTTTTGTGCACCCGGAGCATACTGGGCTTGGCTTTGAGGCCCTCCTGGAGGACGCTTACATCAAGAAGCACTCCACCATCTTCAAAGGTTACTTGGATTACTTTGAGCGCCAATGTGTGGACAAGAAGGTGACTGCCCAGAGAGGTAAGAGCGGGGCCACTGCCCCTTGGAACTGTCAAGGGGCCTGCCTCAAGGGAGAGATGAAGACCACGTCCAGCCTGGAAGTGTGGCACAAGCATCTTAAGGTGAAGTTTGGGACCAACCCCAAGTACAACAAGTTCTTCTCCAAGCTGCAGGAGGAGCAGGCCTGTAATGTTTCCCAGTTTTTTGACCTGGCTAACCAGGTGGCCCCCAAGAAGAGAAAGAGTAAGGACCAGGACTACCAGGAGGACGTCCAGAAGGTGATCAAGAAGAAGTATAATGTGGTAGAGATCAAGAAGTATCTAGAAGATGTTGTAATAGCTCTTGCTGGTGGGTTTAATTAGCTTAATAAACCTTGCTTTGCCTGTATATTTTTTAATTTTTAACTTTTAATTTTTTAATTTATTTATATTGTACTAATCTTTTTGGGTTAAATGATAAGTTTCAGGTACAGTTTTGATGTGGTTTTTAAGAAAAATCTTATATTTTGTTAATTTATCTTTAAGCTATGAGATATTTTCAGTTGTGCTTATATAAAGTATAACTAATTAAATATATTTTTTTATATTTTGTAGTTGTTATGATATATAAAATATCTTTATTTTTGTCTTATTGGAATTTTTTTATGAGAATTTTTAAAAAATTAATAAAATAGTGTAAATTACATAGTAAATTGAAAATAATTTTGCTTATATCTCCTTATTCTTGTTACAGTAGTTTTAAAAGCTATGGCAACTGTTATGTTTGACTCCTGGAGACAACATCCAGGAGGACATGGCAGGAAATCTTTATAACAAAAGATTTGAGGTTCAAAGCCAGCCTTGGGTTAGCCTTCAGGGCAAAATTAAGGGCATATACCTTAGTTTCCTAGAATACAAGATGAAGAATTCTGTTTGGCAAAAATGAAAGGATAAGCTTGAAGATTATTAAAGACAACACAAATGTGGATAAACTTGTTTTTATTAGGAGAAATAATTCTACTTAAATAATAGAAAAGGGTCAATGGTCACTCATTAGGTAGACAGAGTGGCAGAGGGGTTCATGCTGGGGTGAGGTCATACCAGGATCAAACAAGGGCAGGTATGGTATTCCATAATGGGTGGAGATTGGATCAGACTCATTTACAGAAGATGAGAAATTCCCAAAATTGAAAGCAAAACCAACCAAATCTTTGCACATATCACTCTTTGAAGGCCATATCAAAATAGCATTAATGGCGCAATTTACAACAGCAACAACCAAAAATACCTCAGATTTAAACAAACTGATTATAGATTTAAACAAAATCCAACTATCAGGTTAAAATATACACTCTGTGCTGTAAAATATGTAGCCTGGGTGCTGATTTCTACAAATAGTTAGTCTACTACTTCTTTGTCTTAATACTATACCTGTTGTGGTATATTGACAGCCTGGTTAAGGGCAGAAGAATATAAGAAGATAATAAGACAAAAACTAGTGTTTATTATGATAGTATCATACTTATATAGTGTGAGGCAGGGGAATTTTCACCAGGGGAAGGGAGGCACAGAAAGAATGACTTTCCTAATGGAGGGGAGTGGATTGGCATAGCAGAAAGTCCCGCACAAGAGAACAACCAGTTCTACGTGACTTCCCTTAAGGAGACAGAAGGTAATAACTTTGTTGTTCTATTATTAACCTTGGAAGTAAAGCCCATGTCTTGTGCGCATTTGAAAGGCGCTTCAAACACCTGTTTTAAGGGCGTTTTAAACATCATTAACCTTATTAAAAACAGGACGTAATAAAGCAATTGCACAACTGTTCTGTCACTTAATTCCTAGATGGACGACTTAATGTCTAATAAATTCAATCTGTGATACTCTGTTAACAGGGATTTTTGATGTTAATGGGCAAAATGGGTCAACACAGCAAAGAGGTGCTTATGCGCAAAGCAAAACTATTCAAAATAAAATCCAAAATACATTGATTCACAAAAAAATGCTGTGAGTTGACTTTTGGTGTACATATGTTTACTATGTGAATTGGTGACAAAATACACCCAAGCAAGGTGAGTCAAAAGGCTACCCAAAAACAAAACACAATAGCAACTCACTATATAAACAAAATCACTCAAATGTTGTGTGCAATAAATTGTACTCAAGAATGATAACAAGGTATCTAAAATAAGACACATAATCCAAGACATAAATTTTAAAAATATTGTATTGGGTGCTTAATTTGGCATAAAATCCAGGAAAATGTGTGGAAATTATTTTGGGTATTCTAAAATGGATGTGGTAAGACCAAAAACAACTAATTAAGAAATAAAAAATCTATAATTGGAATATTGGGTGGGAAAACCTTTAATTAAATATCCATATTCAGATAAAAGCAAAAATTAAAATTAGGGAGTAACTTATTTGAAATTTATTTAGTATTTAATTAAATTCTCAAGATGGAAGGAATATAACAACAGAGTACCAATGCACCCGTTGTGCGCCGCAGTTGCGGTCAGCCCTGCGGGTCAAAGAACAGAGCTAGTGCAATGCAAGTGCCTACTCAGGAAGGAGATAGGAGAGAAGAGTTCAATACTGATGATGCACTGACACAGCCAGTTCAATGAGAGCAAGCTGCTAGGGTGCAGAGCATCAACCCTCAGGTCCCCAAGCTGACTTGAAAGCCCACCAAAATTACTACAACAAAAACAGTTAGGAACAAGGAGGTAAAACTTACTTTGTATGTGTTTGATGTTGTGTACCACCAAGAGTTGGTCAAATCAGCTATACTAGAGAAGTTTAAGCCTGTACTTGATACTAGCTACAAGCCCTACGTCAGTGATGGCAATCAGGAAGAGGACAAGGAGCCTGAGTTCTACAGAACTGATGAGGGACAGCTGGTGTGAAAAAAAGTTGCAGCCTTCTACAACAAGGTACCCATGCCTTGAAAGCCTGTCACTAATCAGGATCCCAGTTCATCTGAGCCAACTAAGCCTGCCCATAAGTGCATTCCTGATATCAAGCAGAGCATCCTTCTCTGGCTCATGCAGGAATCTGATGACTACAAGGCGGCTGCGGCTCTTGTTGGGGTGGATCCCAAGTCCGCCTCAAAGACCTTCAACAAGTTCATCAATACTGTTCATGTCATTGATGTGGAGAAATCTCTGCACAGATCCACCATGCTCACCAAGGAGCACATATGGGCAATCTTCCAGCGGATAACACAATATTGTCATCTTAAACTGGCAAATAAATAGGTCATGGTCAAATCTACTTTTTGGGTTGGGGCCTCAATTTTCTTTTACTACCATCTGGTGAAGGGAATGTGCTTTTCCTGGAAAAAGCTTGGGGTATCTCCGTACAATCAAAATAGCCCAACTAATGTTGAGACCCGGAAAAAATACGCTGAGGCGTACACTGCCCTTAAAGCCAAGGAGACGGTCAAATTCTAATACATTAATGAATCAGCATTTGCCTTGTCTATGCAAAATGTATAAGGATATGTCCCAAAAGGCTCAAATGACAGGGTAGCTTGGCGTGCTGCATTCAGTGCCAAAGCATATTCAATGATGGCTCTCCTAGGTCCAAAGGGGGTAAAGTTCTATCAAATGATACTAGACTCCCAAAACAGCTGTACCTTTCAAACATTTTTCTTTATTGGTCCAGGAGCACCTGAGGCGCATAAGCCCAGGCTGCAACAATCTCATTGTGCTATAAAATGTTGGTCTCCATAAGGTGGTCAATATTCTTGAAGAATTCCAAATGATTGACACTAGCATTGCAGTGGGCCCCCAGCAATTGGCCACAGAAAATTTGTGCCTTCTCTTCCTCCCCCACCTATTTTCCCTTCCTAAATCCCAATGAGAAAGTTTTTGGGTGGCTCAAGCAAGTTGTCAAGCAAGGGACCCCAACTGGGACCAAGGACCTCTTTGATTTGCTGCAGACCAGGATTCACACCCTCTCAGCTAAGACTGTGGCTAAATTCTATGGCCACATTGTTTTGTTCATCCCTGCGTGCCTTGCCAAACAGCCAATCAATTAAAGGCTTAGCTTGTCCAACTTTTTTGTATTCTCTAATTTACTATTTAAGAATTATTAATTATCATTTTATATTTAGAAGCTTCTAAACCCACAATCACATTTAACAGGACCATCAATGAAGGTTAGTAATTTATTTATTTTATATTAATTTTTTATAATGGCATCTGAAGCTATCCCAAAAACTTGATACTTGATTATTTGAATATTTTTATATCACTCTTATCAAATAAATATAAAAATGGGGTTAAAAATTAAACGTAAAATATATAAATTAGAAGTAAAATTTATTAATGTATATTGTTTTGTTTTTATGAAAACCGTCTCCAGGATTAATTTTGTAAAAATATGTTTGCTAAAATAAGAATTAGATGAATTTATAATAATAAAAATAATATAAATTGTAATGAAATTTATTGGAACAAGGATTTATTAAGAGCGCCTGTAGTGAGTTCTTTGGTATGTACCCACCCGGTGATGGAGGTGGCACACAACCTCTACCGCCACACTGTAGACAAAGGATACACCCTGATTAAAATATTTGCAACGGCTGATGAATGGGAGTATTGTTAGGCAAGAATGCAGGAGCAGCTTCTCTGGTGGGGCTGCAAACCAATAGATTCCCACCAGGACCAGGGCGTCTTGGATTATGTGGTTGACTGAGTTGGACCTGGGGAGACCTTTTTCCTGTCCATGAGAGCCAGGTCTCTTTGATCCTGAGAAGGACCCTGTATAGGTCCTCTACGCTGGCGCCCATTCCAAAGTAGAAGAGATACCCAAGGTAAACAACAAAATAAAGCCTTTGTCCAGCAAAGGCTTCTGTAAACTCACAGAGTTTATTATACACAGTACTAATCTTCTTCTCATGCTTTGTCTCTGCAAAGTTCAGCTCTATGAATACAGGGAGCCTTGTCTCATTGGCGCTCCAGGCCAAACTGAAGTCAGCAAGGAGGATTTTGGTTTTCTTTACGGCTGTAGCGTCTGTAACAGCCAATTTTCCTCCCGCGCGCCCAAAGTTCTTGAGCAGGTAAGAGAGTGTGTGCTCCACCAGGAAGCAGAAGCAAGCAGCCGTGTGGCCCCGGCCCATCTCTGGTATATTCTTGAATGGGAGCATTGCCAGGACATCCCAAACAAGCTCAATGAATTTACACAGTAAACTCCACTGAGGGATACTGGGTCCAGGCAGACCAGTTAGGCATACTTGTAGGCAGTAACTGCCTACTTGGATGCCCCCTTGTCATTGGGAAGGATCCATGAATTCTGTCTTAAAGCTCCTTCAAGAGAGGAGGGGACAGAAACAGCTGACTAGCCACATGATTGGTGTAGTTGGTATATGTTGTGGCGGGGACAAACAGGACCAGGTCCCAGCATATTTCACCATCTATGATTTCTAAAAAAGGTAAGTATTTCAAATTTTTATTAATTTTATTTTTTATGTTAACTTCACATGTTTCCTCCTTTCCAGCGGCTTCATCAGGCTTAGCCATTCTTGGCACAAGCAATTGTGCTGGAAATTCTGTGTCCTTGGTTCTAGCTCTCTTGGCTGGCTTGAGATGTGCATACATCTCAGGGTCGTCAACCCAGACAGATTTGCAGAGAGGGAAAAGGACTTGAATTGAAGGCCTTTCACAAAGGTCTTCTGGATATTTAAAAGGTGTTTGATTGTTGTTTGGGAGGTGTCTGGAATCTTGACCATAAGTGCCTTGGCAAACGCCTTGTCAATATTGTCTCCTGTAAGGACAGCAGCCTTCACTTTTGCTTGACCTTGCAGTCAATGTCTTTTATTTTGGAAATTGCCAAGTAAAGGTCTTTGAGCAGTTTTTTCATTTCTCTCATTGATTTTTTTACTAACCTTTCCATATGTTTTTATAGATTTCATCCCAATAAACTCTGTGTTATTCTGATAATATTGCCTCTTTGTTTATTCCTGTTTGTTTTCCCATTTACTACATTATCCCATTTTTTACCCATTGTGTATATGTTTTACGCTCATCTCAATATGTGTTGTTTGCTTTGTGTTGGCATTGCTTCTTTGATTACCATATTATTTTTGGTGCTTGACATAGCCCCTTGTGAAAATATTAACAACAATTTGGTGATCAGCTAAATTTGAATTAGAAAATTATAGTATTAACTGTTTTTAGATAAAATTGTTACTGATCTAAATTCAAAACCTTAATGATAAAATTTAAGCCAATCAGGAGCCAAGTGATAAAGTGATTGTTGTGACATAAAGGGTCATTCAATAATTCTTTGGTGCATGTGCACTAATTAATATGATTGGCTGGTTGTTTTGCCATTGTGTGACATTGCTGCTGTGGCAAGTTGTTAGTGGACTAGTGCTTAATCAGCTGCTGGGTTAGCACTAGTCCACCAACAACTTACCATAGCAGTAATGGTGTACAATGATAAAACAACCAGCCAATCATATTAATTAGTGCACATGCACCAAAGAATTATTGAATGACCCTTTATGTCACAACAATCACTTTATCACTTGGCTCCTGATTAGCTTAAATTTTATCATCAAGGTTTTGAATTTGGATCAGTAACAACTTTATCTAAACACAATTTACCTATAATTTTCTAATTCAAATTTTGACAACCACTAAATTGTTGTTAATAATTTTCCCAAGGGGTTGTGTTTGGGTGCTAAAAATAACTATGTTCTGGATCTAGATACATGGCATAATTTACATATGATTTTATAGAAATAAACTAAACATAGAATAAAACTCACTATAAACAAAGAGAACATGAACAATTAAATCCAAAACAAAGATAATATAAATAGAAAATATTTGGTGACAGGGAGTTTATTGGGGGTGGGTAGAGAGATTCCTAGTAGGTGGAATAGTGTGGGGAGGAATATGTAGAGGCAGTGCTGGCCTGGGGGGTCTGGGATTGGGTGGGTGGGTCTGGAAGATGGGGGGTGGTGGTGGCAAGGGTAGGGGTAGGAGTATTTTGCGTGATGGCCGCCATATACTGTTGTTGGTATTCCTTGTCTGTCATTGGCTGGAAGGGCTGATAAGTGGCAGTGGCACAGAGTGGGAGGCGCTTGTCCTTCTGTGATTGGTTGCCCATATTCACATGTAAGACAATTTGGGCAAACAAGTCTGCCACCATCTGACAACCAAAGAGATAATCCTGGTCAAGGACCCCAAGATAAAGATCATTAAAAGCCTGAGGGCGGAGCTCCTGTACTATGTCTCTAATGTTGAAGAACACAACATCATCTAGATGGATGTCTGCATGGCTGGCAGGGTAGAGTGAGGACTGGTGTCTGCGTCCCTGGATAGCCTTGAGGGCAGTGGAGCTACACTCCATCTGGTGGCTCAAAAAAACCTGGTGCTTGGAATTTGAGCCATCCAGGAGTCAAGTAATCCACTGAGGATGTGACTGTCTTTGTAGTCATCAGTGAAATCTGGGTTTGCCTAATAGTAGACAAAACCCTTGGCTGAAACAGCCCTTAATGCACCAATGAATGTCCCCTTCTTGACCTTTTTCCTTCTATTCTTGGTGGCAGCTTTTCCTTGCTCACTAAAATTTTAAAAGCTATGGATACTTATATTAAGAGATGACATAATGTTCATCTGTTAGACTAGTTAGGCATTGGACCAGGGTTGATTCAATGTCTAGATCATACAGGGAATCCTTGGTGCATCCCATTGGTTGCCAGCAACATTGGTAAGAACTCATATTAAAGCCACCTTTCCATAAATCCAGAGCTGCACCATGCTCTCAGACACCCAAATGCCATGTTGAGCAAGTTGCTTCCGGACCTGGGTCAAGGGAAGCTTGGGATCCCACTAGAGGAGGTTAAGCATGATTGGGTAGGCCTCACTAATTTGGGACTTGGGAGCTTTATTGGGCTTCTTGGCTGTCCCAATCAGATTCCCCTTATTCATCAGGTTGTTGAATTCCCGCATGATGGTAGCCTGGGTAAATTGCAATTGGGTTGCAATCTGATCTTAGGACAGACCCTGCAGGTTTAGTGCCACAATTTCCTGGAGAATTTGGGCAGTGATGATTTGTTGCTTGGGGCGCTGGGCTGCAGGAGCTGAAGCATGATTGATTGTAGGGGAAAAGGTTGGCTAGTGGCAGAAAGTTGTTCTAAATCAAGGTTGCCATCCTGATTGATTGATTGGCAGGCAGCTTGTGCGGGGGTGGGTACAGGAGCGGGAGCAGAGCTAGAAAAAAGATGACTGTTGAACATGTCAAAGCCATAGGGGTTGGGGATCAGGTGAAGGTCAGCCTCCTTGTTACCTGCCTCAAAGGCTTGGGTGTAAGCAGGTGCCTCCATGTTCTTAGCCTTTCCTCTGTTGAAGCTGGCTTGGCTACTGCTGGCTTGGTTGCTGGTGCTGTCAAAAATGTTTCTAGTAAAAACTATTGTAAAAAACCTAGGATAAAATCACTAAAAAGTAGAAGTTTAAAATTTTATGATTTATTTTTATTGTGATCTCAAGTCCATACTTGGAAGGTTCTTGAAACCATTCCATACAAATCTGGAGCCATGAAAATGAATAAAATGCCTCTGTTCCTAAATTGGATAGCTGTTGATTGGCTGTTAAACTATTATAATTCTATTTTAGGATGCTCATACTACACATCTTGTGTGACTTTATTTTGCTATGTGCTTGTGGAATCTTGCTTCTAGATGGCTCAAATTTTGTTTCATTTTAGTCCTTCTGTTGGTGCCTCATATGAATCCTGATTGGAATATAAATACTCCATAACAGCGTCCATTCATCTCACTTGTTGTGTCAGTTCATTTTGTTTTTGGTTTAAACAACACTGCTTGATATTTTCTATAATTTTGTATAATGAGCTAGTGACATTTTGTTTTTTGTTTAAAATTTCATTTAATAACCAAAATATTTAAATCATTTGAATCCTGAATCTTGCTCAACTAGGATTTTGTTCAAATCTGAAATCATTTTGTTTAAATCTGAGGTATTTTCACTTATTGCCATAGCCTTTAAAACTATTGCAATTAAAATATTTTTATTGCGTTTTTGACCTCTCTGGGGTCATTTTAGTATAATATTTATTATAAAATATTTTTTATACTAAAAATGTTCAGGGTAAAGTATTTTGTCAATTAAAAAAGTGTTAACATCCAGGAAACAACATTAAGTAAACCTGGGTTGTCACTTTACTATAGTTTCAACATTAAAAGTGTCAACATGGCCACTGTCAACTTTTTTAGTGTCAACATGGGCTCTGTTGACAATAATATGATGATTATGAAAGCAATGCTAATACAAAGCAAACAACACATAGTGAGATGAGTGTAAAATATATACAAATTGGATAAAAAATGGGATAATGTAGTAATTGGAAAAATAAACAGGGATAAACAAAGAGGCAATAGTATCAGAAATATACAGATTTTATTTGGGTGTAAGCTATAAAAACATATGGAGTGGTGAGTAAAAAACCAATGAGAGAATTGTAAAAACTGCTCAAAGACTCTGACTCTGCAATTGCAGAGATCAAATAAATTGACCACAAGGTCAAGAAAAAAGTCAAGGCTGCTGTCCTCACTGGGGACAAAATTGGCAGGGTGTCTGCCAAGGCACTTATGGCCAAGATGCCAAACACCCCTGAAAAAACAATTGAGTGTCTTCTTAAAGCTAAAAAAAGTGGTTGAGGGCCTCCAGTTCAAGTCATTTTCCCTTTCTGCACTGTCTGTCTGGGTCAATGACCCTGAGATGTATGCACATCTCAAGCCAGAAAAGCACGCCAGGAAAGAGGATACTGAATTTCCAGCGCAATTGCGTGTGCCAAGAATAACTAAGTCTGCTGAAGCCGCCAGCAATGAAGAAAAACAAGAAAGTAACCTAATAAAAATTTAATAAAATTTCAAAATACTTACCTTATTTTAGAAAACATAGACAGCAAAATCTGTCAAGTTCTGGTCCCCTTTGTCCCTGCCACATTCTACGCCAACTGCGCCAATCATGTGGAAAGTCAGCTGTTTCTCTCCCCCTCTGTCTTGCAGGAGCTGGAGGACCGCATCCATGGGTCCTTTCTGATGCTGCGGGAAGCATTAAATGAGCTGACGCATAGGGAATGGGCATCTGAGTTGGCAGTTACTGCCTACAAGGATGCCCAACTGGTCTGCCTGGACCCATATTCTCAGTGGAGTTTATTGTGTAAACACCATTGAGCTTGTTTAGGACATCCTGGCAACACTCCCATAAAAGAACATACTGGAGATGGGTTGGCCCATGCGGCTGCTTGCTTCTTCTTTGGTGGAGCACACACTCTCTTACCTGCTGGAGAACTTCAGGCGCGTGGTTAGAAAATTGGCTGTTGCAGACGCAACAGCCATCAAGAAAATCAAAATCCTCCTTGCCAACTTTGGGCTGGCCTGAAGCACTGACAAGACAGGGGTCCCTGTAGCCATAGAGCTGAACTTTGCAGAGACAAAGCATGAGAAGAAGATTAGCACTATGTATAATAAACTCTGTGAGTTTACAGAAGCCTTTTCTGGACAAAGGCTTCATCTTGTTGTTTACCTTGGGTATCTCTTCTACTTTGGAATGGGCGCCAGCGTGGAGGACCTATATGGGGTCCTTCTTGGGATTAATCAGGCCAGGCTCTCCCTGGATGGGAAGAAGGTCCCCCCAGGATATGACTTGGTGGACCACATTATTGGCAACTGTGGTAAGTTTGACTCCCTGGTGATTGACTTCCTTAAACTTGACTCCCTGGTAGTTGACACTATAGTAAAGTGAGAATTCAGCTTTTGCCCTGATCAACAACTGGAAATTGACACGTTTTTAATTAACAGATCTTGATGTACTAAAAGCTTTTAATATAAATAAATAATTTTTACAGCTATAGGATACTAAAGTAACCCCAGAGAGCTCAAAAATGCATTAAAAAGTGTACCTTAGCTAATAAAAATAAGGAGAAATAAGCAACTATTTCTCATTTTACGATGTAATTTATACTCTTCAATATAAAAATATTTTTTATTACCATAAAAATTAAAATTCCAATGAGACAAAAACAAATAAAAACACAACAAAAACGTTATGAAAAATATGAAGAAATATTAATGTTTATTTTCTATAGTTCATATAAGCACAACTGTGAATATCATATGTTTTATTTGGAAATTAACAAAAATTAAGACATTTCACTTACTTTCAACTATAAATATTCATCTCAAACTTGCCATGCTTACATAGAACAATCACTTCTATCTAATTAAATTAAAAAACTTAAAAATTAAAACTAAAAACTAAATAATCAAAGCTAATAAGTAAAAATTAAAGTTAAAAAGTTAAAAGTAAAAATCATATAACTGAGTAAGCAAGCAAGTTTATTCCTCATCATTCTTTCCCTGTTTCATTTTGGCCCCTTCCAAGAGGGCAGTGGCAATAAGCTCAAGCTGCTGCTTAAGCTCAGAGGCCTTGTATTTGTGCTTGGCCGCACCCTGGATGGCCTTGGTGAAAAGGGTACAGTGGGTGGTTGGCTTGGTGGGGGGGACGCGGTTGGAGAGATTTTGGAGCTTGGATATTTTTTTCTCTTGCTTGTGCTGCAGGAGGGAGAAAAACTTATTGAATTTCGGGTGGAGCCCAAAGTTGGCCTTAAGGTGTTTGTGATAAGCCTCTAGCGCTGAGGTAGTCTTGAGCTCACCATTCACTGCGCTGGTACACATTCCAGCTGGCCTTGGCATGGGCCTTGCCTCACCTCTGCGTGACAACCTTCCCAATCCACTGGGGCTTGAAGTACTCAAGGAAAGGCTTGAACTCTGGGTGCTTCACTATGTAGGGATCCTTTGAGAGCACCTCAAACCCCTGCACAGTGTGCTCTGGCTTTAAAAAAACCAAGGCACCAAATTGTGCCAGCACAAATCTGCAGGTGTCCAAAGTATCCCTCTGGCTCAATCTACTAAGCTCAGTGTGGGCCTGTACATTACAAGCAACTGCTTAGCGGAAGTGAATGTGGCACCCTTGCACCTCCCTGCTGAACAGCTGCTCAAATGCATTGAACTGAGCAGGCTCAAAGTCCATAATGCACACGCGAGGCCCAAGAGCTCTTAGCCTCGCCTTTTCCTCTGAGTCCAGGGTGGCCTGGTCTTTGTCAGAGGCAGGTGGGTTGGCGCGGGTATGGGGGGAGCCTTCTTGGATTTGTCATTGTTGGCAGGAGGAAGAAGGGTAATTGCTTGGCAGAGGATGGAGAACACGCAGGTATAGATGGCCTTGGTGGCCCCAGGAAGAAAGAACCCAAGTGGAATCACCCAGATGTCAATCTGGGCATGGATCATCCAGAGCTACTTGAACATCCGGGGGCAAGTGGCAAAGGTACCATCAACTAGCCAGGTTGACGCCCTTTCAACTCCATCAGGCTCTGATGAGTTGAGTAGCAGATTATGCAGTCCTTGGTAGCAGGCCCGCTGTCATGGAGCAGGAAGTGCTCCTCACTTGGAAGCTGCTTAAGCTCATGAGTGAGTGTGAGCTCAGAGAGGACTTCCAAAGCCTTGGGGGGAGGGGGATTGGCAGCAATACACTTATTGATGATGAATTTGACCAACTGCTCTTGTGTTGGTACCAACTAAAGATTGTTGGGTTTGAGATGTTGCAAAGCCTTTATGGCCAGATCAGAAGCCCGGAGATGAGAGGATGTGGGTATTACTTGAACAAGGTACTATTTTAACATCTGAGTGATTAGATGATTGGGGGGCTTACAAGTATGCTCCCTCTTCTCTGCCACTACTTGCTCCCAGCCCTTGGTGTTTAGCTGGGCCCCACAAGTCTTATTCTTGCAGAAAAAGTGCTTGCTCTTGGTCTGTTGCTTTTGGTTGTTGCAATTAAAGATGTAATTGTCAGCAACGTAACCAGGGCTACTCTTTACGGACATGATGGGGAAGTAACAGGGGAAGTGCTTGGGAACTTTAAACTCTCTGTCCACATTACAGATATTGTGGATGGCCAGTGGATCCCAAGCCACATGACCAGAAGCTTTAAACTTCTTGGAGTAATCCTCTGGATCATCTTGGGGGTCAGATGAGGAAGGAGGGGAAGAGACATTGGGAGGGGGGAGGGGAAGGATTCTTTGAGGCCTGCTTGGATGCCTCCTTTTTCTTACCAGAAGAAGAAGTGGGCTCCTTGGTAGCCTTTACTTTCTTGGTATGCCACTCCTTGGTGGGCTCAGTGCCAGCCTCTGAGTGGTAAAAGGAGTGGTTGGTAAGATCACCATCAGATTTATTGGGGAAATTTTTTTAGGGGGAAGGCAAAGGGGATGTGGAAGATGAGGGTGGAGGGGGGGAGTAGGAGGAGATGGAGTGGGAAGAGATGGGGGGAGACTTTGCCTTTGCAGGCTTCTTGGCACGCTTGAGAGTGGAGGCAGTTTCTTTGGAGCCCTTGGAGGCTTGACGCTTGGGCTGTTGGCTGTTTTTGTTTAATTTTGTCTAAAGAAGAGTTTAGCATTATAAATAATAAAAGTATGAAAGATATGAAACACAGAGGTAAAACAAAGCAAAAATTAAATGAAAAGTATGCAAATAAAGTTTTATTATAAAAAAACATAAAAAAGTAAATATAAGCAAAATAGAAACTATAAGTATAGATATAAAGGTTAAATCATAGAAAATAAGTGAATTTATTATGAAGCATCAAAGATGTTAGGTTCAGCATAACATCTCAGTGTTAAATCAATGTAAAAGTTTAATTGAAAATCAAAAAAATATATGAAAGTTATATGGAGAGCAGCAGAAAAAGTAGTAGATTATAATAGCAAAAAAATAAAGAAATTATTATGTGGAATTTTTTTATTGAGAGTTGAAAATTAAAACATAGTAAAGTGTCAAGTTTGGCACTGTCAATTAGCCAGAAAAAGCTGAATTCTCACTGTCAAGTATGCTGGAGTTGAGCAGAAACATCAAATTTACTATGTTTTTTACACATAAAACTTGCTTAAAATTCAAACCGTGTTTGAAAGTTAACCTAAAAGCAAGGCAGTTTTGTATTCTCAAAAAATTGAAAAAAATACAACATAAGTTAAAAAAGTAAATGAGTAGAAATGTGTTTATTAGTGATTAAGTTATGCTGGGAGGAGCTGGGAGTGAATTATTTACCCTAGTGTTGGTTAAAACTTTAAGAAGCTCTCTGTACTAATCCCCAAGTTAAAGTGTCAAGTGGGTGAGTGTCAAGTGGCGCTCATAGTGCATCACATATTAATTTAGCTTTAATTCTGAGCCTTTGCTTAGTTAAATCCAAAACTGATTGGGTAGAAAGTGGATAGAGTCAAACAAAGAAGATTTCAAGTTTCAGTTTTTTATAAATTACATATGAAATCTTTTAATAAATTGGGCTTAATTTATGTGGCACCACTTAATCCAAAAACCTGGGAATGATATAAAGTAAAACAAGTGGGGTATTTGATTAATGTCTATGCCACTAAATACAGTATAGTGGTGCTTGAGAGCCTAATCAACAACTATGGACACTAATAATAAAAATATAATAGTAAATAATAAAGTTTTATATAAGCGCATATGTATTTTATTAATAAAATTAAAATTTGGCTTAAAAAGTGCCAAACTGGTCACTTTTTGGTTTAGAGTGTCAAACACAGGTTTTTTCATTTCTATTAGTAAATTTACTTATAAATTGCTCCTTAAATCAGTATTTTAGCTAACCAAATTATTAAACAGAGTTGAGTTTAAGTAAATTTAACCTTGGTTTTTGGTTTCAAACCCCTAAATTACTAGTAAAAATTAGCTTAAAATTG
Organism: Entomophthora muscae; assembly: GCA_014839935.2. Lineage (NCBI taxonomy): Eukaryota > Fungi > Entomophthoromycota > Entomophthoromycetes > Entomophthorales > Entomophthoraceae > Entomophthora > Entomophthora muscae. The sequence continues at coordinate 111,628 of QTSX02001549.1, read as the reverse complement.
GTTAAGCCAAAAATACTAATAGATTCACATATGCGGCACTCAACTCCCTAGTACTTGACAAAATGTCAAGTATCAGGGAGTTGAGTTTAAGGGAGTCAAACTTACCACAGTTGCCCATTATCCAGGACGTCCTGGTCCTGGCTGGAATTTATGGGTTGCAGCCCTGCCTGAAAAGCTGCTGCTTCACTTCCACCCAGCCCTACTGCTTTTCACCAGCAGGTATGAGTATTTCAACCAGGGTGTATCCACCGTCTACGGTGTGGCAGTGGAGGTTGTGCACCGCCTCTATTGCCAGGTGAGTAAATACCAAAGAACCCAATACAGGCACACTCAATAAAAATCTATTTCTTCAAATTAAGCTACACTTTTGATTTTTCTGTTTAAATAACTAATTTTTCTAATTCTTTTTTAGCAAATAACTTTTGTAAAAAAATCCTGGAGAATGTCATCATATAATATTAAATATATTTATTTAATAAAGTTTACTTCTACCATTTAAACTTTAGATTTAAATTTTTTAATTTCATTTTTATATTTATTTGATAAGAGTGATATAAATCTATACCTGTAATCCAGTAACAAGTGTTTGGGATAGCCCTAGATACCATAATAAAATAATTTAACATAAATAAATAAATTACAAACCTTCATTGATAGTCCAGCCAAATGTGATTGCAGGCTTGGAATTTTCTAAATATAAAACAATAATTAATAATTCTTAAATAGTAAATTAGAGAATATAAAATAGTTGGACACACTAAGCCTTTAATTGATTGGCTGTTTGGCAAGGCACATGGGGATGAATGAATCAGCGTGGCCATAGAATTTAGCCACAGTCTCAGCTGGGAGGGTGTTGATCCTGGCCTGCAGCAAATCAAAGAGGTCCTTGGTCCCAGTTGGGGTCCCTTGCTTGACAACTTGATTGAGCCACCCAAAAACTTCCTCAATGGGATTTAGGAAGGGTAAATAGGTGGGGAGGAAGAGAAGGCACAAATTTGCCGTGGCCAATTGCTGGGGGCTCACTGCAATGCTGGTGTCAATTGATGGAAATTCAGCAAGAATATCTGTCACCTTGTGGAGACCAACATTGTCCAGTACTATAATATTGGTGAAGCCCAGGCTTGTGCACCTCAGGTGCTCTTAAACCAATTGGAGAAATTTGAGGAAGGCTGTATTGTTGTGTGAACCCTTGATTATCTGGTATAGCTCAATACCAAGGGGACCAAGAAGGGCTATCATTGAGTAAAAAACAAACTGGACAGCTTCACGCTGGGACATGCCATTCTTTTTGCCTTTGGGGACATACCCATACTTGTTTCTCATGAAGGACGCAAAGGAGGACTTGTCAATGTAGTAGAATTTGGCAGTCCCCTTCTCCTTGAGAGCAGTGAACGTCTCTGCGTATTTTTGCCAATAGACAACATTATCAGGGCTGTTTTGATTGTATGGAGAAACTCCAAGTTTTTTCTGTGAAAAGTTTAATTTTTTCACTGCTCTGTAGCAAGTGGAAACCAAAGCCTAGATTCCATGAGCAGACTCAACCATTGACTGAATATTTTCCATTTCAAGATGGCAGTTCCACTTGATCCACTGCTGGATTGCCCACAGGTGTTCCTTGACTAATAGAACTGGTTTGTGCTTGGATTCTTCCAAAAGGAGAGCTGTCTCTGTTTATAGATAAGTTGCATGGATCTTGTGTGCAGATTTTTCCGTGATCTTGACAATAGCTGCAGCCTTCCTGTAGTCTGTTGTCTCCTCCATGAGTCTTGTGAAGGTCTCCTGGGTGGCGTCAGGGATGACGTGGTACTTGGCCTTTTTGGAGTTGGGAAGCAATTCCATGGGCTCAGCCACAACAAAGGGCATATGCACTTGGCTTTAGAATGCAGAACCCCTTTTTCAGCACCTTCTGCTCTTTTGTTGTTTAGAAACACTGGGGCAGCTTATTCTTGTCTGCCCCTTTGGAATCACTCATGTAAGGCTTGTAGCTAGTGTCAAGTACAGGCTTAACCTTCTCCATTATGGCTTCAGGAACACCATTGCAGTAGTATACAGAGTTGTACACCAAGGACACCCTCTTGGTGGTGACGTCATTTGCTGTTTTGATAGTGACAACCTTGTTGTACTTTCTGGTTAGCTTCTGGATCCAGGGATTTATGATCTGTGCCCTTTCACTCTGTGCCCCTTGAGGTGGTTGTGTAAGTGCAACCTCACCAATGTTTTCTTCTCTCCCTTCTCCATTCTATGAAGGCCTTTTTGTTGCACTAAAGTCTGTTCTTTGATCTGTGGGGCCAACCACAATATGGCGTACAGCGGTTGCATTGTCACTCTGTTGTTATGAAGCTTCAATCTTGGTATAAAAATAAAATTAAAATTAAAATCAGTTTACTTATATAATTAATTATTATAATTTTTATCTCTCCATATATAGTGGCATGAAAGCTTGTAGTGACTACGGTTTATTTTAAATTGGGTTTTATATTTCTATATTTATTTTTTTGGCCATAATGTGCACTGTTAATCATATTATTTGATAAATTTGATATTTTTATTAATAATTTTAATTTCAAAACAGACACTCAGAACATTTATTTCCTTTTTGTATTCTATATTGTATTCTTAATTAGGAAAAGTTGGTAAAAGTATTATAGATTTAATCATTTGATTTTGATACTTGATATTTTTGTTGTCTGTTTCAGTTGCTTTTGGAGTTTGTTGTTGGATCAAGTTTGTAACTTTAGTGGCTGAGTTCCATGTGCTCACAAAAAACATAGTAAACATAGTAGATGTGTTCTGTGACTGAAACACATGTGTTCTAGTGTTTGGTACATTTTTTGTCAAATCATTATACATTTGTCCCCAGTTTTAATAGGTTGTTGTGTGACTGGACATTTTTTCCAAATAGCGCACATTTTCTGTAAAATTAGCCTCTATTTAGATCTAACAAGTTGAAAAGAATTTATGACTGAACCTATTTGTTATAAACTGACTAATATTTTCTCATAGCAACAGGTTTGAAAACTAATATATATTTTCATTATTTTTTATGATGCTTAGTTATTGTAATTTTATTCCACAGACTGTCTTAATTGCCATAATTTCTTGATCAAAAATCCTGACAAAGGTTTTTCAAGTATGAAATCACTTATATCCTCAAAATACGCCATCTATAAAGACGGCATCTAGAATCAAATAATAATTATACTTCCATGTGATAAATCCAAGCCTTTCCCTTATTAATTGGGCTAAAGTATGGTATTAATTCAAGACCCCATATAATAAATCAACCCAAATTAGCGCCACTTTGATAGTACTACCTCCTGTAACACAGTCATTAAAAAACCACATTTCATATGCTAGCTTTATTTATTATTATAGTAGGAACTTTGTCATTTGTGTTTCAACAATTGAATGTTTTACTAGTGATTTTATATAGTAATTAGTGTTGAAACACCAGTCTCAAACCGCTAGCAAGGTTCCTTGTAAGCAGGTTTGTGACCTACAATCTAATTATCCAGTCAATTGAAGCCAGACTAGGAAGTCGAGTCAAATTTTCAAATCCAACAAAATGAACAGATGATGATCTCTTATGGTGGATACCTCAATTTGGCGCTTGACCCATTACCAGGATCAGGCCACCCCCTTCACCATTCTACCATGTGATCAACACTATCATGTTCTTACTATCCACAATTCACAATGACTATATGATACTTATATCTCAATAAAGAATATTATATAGTTTCTAAATATTTTTCCCCTTGTAACTCTGCTAAAACAGCACAGTTACAACATTGGTAGCACAGGTAGGTTCTCCATCCTACATTATCTTGAAAAATTCCGCCTGTTGCCTGTACTCCCTGCGGCCAACAAATCCTTGACAGAGTCATGTCTGGCCTCCCAGCAGACTAGAAACCGTACACACCTGGTGCCAAGATGCCTGATGGGTTTGTCCTCTACCAAAACATGGTGATACCTCTTCCTGTGTTCAACGCCATGTCTTCACAAGGGTTCTTCCAGGCTACCCCCGCTATGCCTTGTCCAACTTATTAGAGTACCAGGCCAGCTTATGTAGCCCAAAGACTCCAAAGCGCTTTCTTGGAACCTTTTTCTGGAGCCAACAATGACAATGCTGCCGCATGGATCCAGTCTGCCCAAAGCAAGCTGGCCCAGATGGAATGCCCACAGCAATTTTGAATTGCAGAAATCTCCATCCAAATTACCCACAACGCTGGCATCTGGTGCAACAAATGGCACAAAGAACACACAGAGAAGGGCTGGGACATCTTCAAACAAGACGTCTTGGCAATATTTGTGCTAAAAGACACTGCACTTATGATCATACGCCAAGTAAAGAACCTAACATAGACTGGCACCATTAAGGAGCTTATTCATGCCTACAAGGAGCTCTGACTATGTGCCCCCTCAGATATGGCCTTTGACACTCCAGCTACCCACCTCATATACTATGATGCTCTCAAGTTGCATGTAATGAGACACGTAAACCTGGACCAAGTAACCAACCTGCAAAGTTTGTACCACAAGGCAGAGAAATCAGAACAACATCCAATACTCTTCACAAGGCGCAAACTGGATAAAAAGAGAGACCCAAAAATATTCTCACTCAGCCAGGTGTGCCCAATCAACCATCCCCTGGGAACAACAGCAACAGAGCAAACCACAAACCTGCAGGCTCAAATGGACATGGAAATGGGAACAGTGGCCAGTCAAACCGTACCATTTCTGTATCACTGCCACACAAGGCAACCAAGATGAGGGAAAAGCCTGAGGAGAGCATTAACCAAGCCAAGCTCTCCCCGCACAACTCCTGACTTGCCCAATGATGAGTACTGACCCAAGGACGTGGACCAATGTCCAATGATCCAAGTACCCTCAGAGGACCTGGTACTTTACACCATTGCCAGACATCCCAATAAACTGATGTCTTATCCTTTCCGCTTTCACAGTTATACAGTATCACACTCCTGGTGTGACAGATCCAGGTCCAACCAATCAAACTTGCTATTATTTTTCCCTTGAATCTTATTATGGTAACCTTCCTGTGACAAAGCTTCAAGGAGCTTTGCATCCAGGGAGGAGATTTTGTGAGACAACACTTTATTGTCATCTTGCCAATGAGCCATAATTTCAACACTCTTCTCCTATCTACTTTTTAATGCCTCAATTTCAAAATTGGCTCTGTCCTTCACCTGTTGTAAAATTTCATCAAACCCTAACAGCAAGTTCCAGGAGTCCAATGCATAAAATCAATTTCCTTGTGCAGGGGTTCCCTCTTTGGAAAATAGTTGAAATATAGTTCTTCAAAAGCTGCTTTCACTTCTACCAAAGATTCCTCAGGTGCTATCTTAGAGACCTCCAGACTTGCCCAAGCCTCTCCAAGTGAACTGGTAGGGAGTTCCTTCCTAGCAGCAGCGGTTTCTACACAAAGCACACCAAATTTTGCTCTTTCAAATGATAGTAAAGAAGACATGATAATCAAAACAATGTTGAGGGGAAAGCGTCAAAATTGACAATATATCTCTTTATTTAAAATTTAGCTGTTTTCACTTATATACCATTTGGGGCATATTTGGCTGAAAACCCCTCTGGTTCCTGAATCAACCTATGATTCATATCACGTGGTTTATGGCATTTAAGTCATCTAATTCTAGATCTTTACCTAAAATATTACCATTAATTCCCAACCTATGAGAATTAACCTACAATGAGAAGGAGTCACCTGACGCCATTCATCTCAATATATCAATTTGGCATGGAGCTTCCTCAGCTCCTGGAGCCAAACCCCTGTGGAATATACACATTCCAAAAATCAGCTACCAATGTTCCAACTGGGAACCAGCTGATCAAACCTGAATTCCTAGCAATCATTGCCTTTATTTAGTTAACATTACATTTAATGATGTTCTTGTATTTTAAAACCCATTAAAACGCTTTAAAACTCAAACAAGTCACCACCACAGTATTTATAAATCCAAATTTGGGGGTTTATCTATGGTTAACCTTAATCCAACTTCTTGACAGCGTCAAGGCAATTAACCAATTTAACTAAATCCTCATTATTATATTACAGTGTATCTATTAATTAATCTTCCCGGTCAATTAACTTGTTTTTGAGACGCCTAGTCTCCAAGATTGATTCAGCCAATCTTGTCTTATGTTCTTTTATTAAATATAGATATTAAGTTTTCAGGAATCTTTATCTGAAGAATTCTATCCAAATCTATCTACATAAAACAAACAGCAAAAACAGAACAACTTTATATCTTGGAGTATTTATTTGGCTAAATACTTAACAGTGACTATTGTACAATCACACCTGGACTTGGGTGCAGACCAAACCCTAGTCAACAGCAGCTTTATAGACAAGTTCAAGCTAACCACTAATTCTTTGCAGATCAAAAACGTGGTCTTTGCTGTCATGGCCCATACCAGAGTCCGGCTGGACTCCCGCAGGAGAGGCGGGCCTGGCCTGGAAAGCCAAGTATACAATAGGCGCAATTCTGAACAGATAGTTGACTGCAGTAGCTAGGGAATGCCAACTCCCAGTATGGGGCACAACCTGGTTGGCCAGCCCCAGTACTGTGATATAGACAAAACCCAACTTACTGAAGTCCTGGGCAGGAGGCACAGTTGGCAGGGGGAAGTAGGAGAAATCTCCAGCATGGAGGACTAAATTATCACTCTTGGTGGCCAGGAGGAGCAGATATGTGAGGTTGTAAAGTGTTGTGGAGTTACAAAAAAACACAAATAGAATAGTTATATTGGTGTAAAAGTAGATAGATCTTGCAAGAAAATAAGGAATCATGAGCATAAAGTTGTTTATTTCAAGATGTCAACAGTGAGGAGGGCTTCTCCTCCTCACTACTCATACTTACTGGTAATTTTGAGGCTTCTTGTGCCACCAGAGAACTGATGGCATCAATTTCAGTTAAACTTACAATTTTGGCTATAATTTGCGTACTTGGGCCTGGAGGTGAGTGCCCATTGATTGGTATAACATGATCCTTTCTTGAACTGCAGCATGCTAAGGTGCCACAGTTATTTATAGATCCCGCAAGCAATTGAGCACCTGATTGCACAATCAAACACTTGTGCTCCCAATGTGCCATTTCCTGATAGTTGAGAGGCCCAAATTTGATAGTAGAGTTGAAACCAGGGATTTGAGGCTTGTATGCCTCTCAAATTCCAGGCCATTTGTTAACCAAAAGGGTTTTTTTGTTTGAGAGATACTTTATACATGCTTTCAAGCTGTGGAGTTTTTTGCCTCTAGGCAGGCCAGATGACTGTCCAGGGAAATTTGGGCCCTGACAGGGTTCATGTCAGGAAAACACAATAAAAATAAATACATCATTACCACAATAGACTTTGCCACTTGATGGCCAGTAGCACAAGCAGTAAAAACACACACAGGCAATGATGTGCGGCAGTTCATAGGAAAAGAAATCATCAGCAAGTTTGGAAAGCCAGAACTTCTGATAACTGATGGAGGCAAATAATTGACTTTTGAAGACACCAACATATACCCCATAAAAAATGGGATCAGCACACAGTGGCAACACCTTACTGTCCTCAGGCCAATGGACGCGTGGAGCAGCTGAATGGCAGCTTAGTTCTGGCACTGGCCAAGCTCATCTCCAGGAGACCTAAGGATTGGTAACAGCAGCTACCAATATTGCACTACCCATATTCCAGACCTGGGTAAACAGATACACTGGGAAAAGTCCCTTCAAGCTTGTCTATGGCACACAGTCCAACATCATCCAAGCGCTCTCAGGACCTAAGCTGAAAATGCCCAGCAAGGTTCCACCCTGCTTGGACCCTCAAGTTATACAGGCCAATAGCAATCAGCCATAAATAGAAGAAAAGCGTCTACAGAAGACCTTTGTCCTCATCCAAGCCTGACATGAGATCCACAACAAATTCTGGGTCATGAATACCAACAAGAGTAAACTACAGCCAGAGAAAGTGGGCCCTGTCATTATCCTAAAGGTAAAAGAACAACACTTACCTTGTGCAAGGACTTGGAAAACGCAAACAAGATAAAGTCCTCCATTATGACTGCCTGAGACCCTGTAAGGCAAGACAAAAACAACAGGAGACTGTCCTACCTCCCACCAAACAACAGTTAGTCCAGTATGGCGCCTGGGCTCCCAATAATCTCCCTGACAACCTGCCCCCAGAGGAGGCCAACCTTCAGCTGGGGGGTTTGAAACAGCAGGCTCAACCTGCCAGCAAGGTCTAACCAAGCAGGTCTGTGACCTGCAATCCTATTACCTGGTCACCCAAAGCCAGACTAGAAAGTCAACTCAAATTTTCAAATCCAACTACATGAACAGATGATGATCCCTTACAGTGGATACATCAATTTGGCGCTTGGCCCATTACCAGGATTAGACCACACCTTTCACCATCCCACCATGTGATCAGCACAATCATGTTCCTGGTATTCACAGTTCACAATGACTATATAATACTTATCCCTCAATAAAGAATATTATATAGTTATAAATATTTTTCCACTTGTAAAGTTACTAAAACAGCACTGTTGCAACATTAGGGTGATTCTGGTATCATAAAATACACCCATTACAGAGTCTAATAAGCTTCTAAGTGTCCAATAGGAGTGGCCCCCACCAATGCAGCATTAAGAACAAACCTGTTTTAACATATGGTGTCATAGGACGCTATATAAAAATGCCATCACAAATTGACTGTTTCCCCTTTTAAAAAGTTCAATTCAGCGCCAAATTTCACTTAAATAAAAAATGTAAGAAAATGTCTGAAACTTTGCATATATGTATTTTTTGATTTCCTCTAAACAACTGGGTACTTTTCAACCCAATTGTATAAGCTAATTTTTTGAAAAATCTAAGTTTTACTCTTTGGCCTGGTTGAGGTGGCTCTGCTATTAAAATATTAAATTAAAATAAAAAATATACAAAATCCCCATGTTTTTCCCAATGACATCTTGACAACACTTTCTTATAATACAGCATCTAGAAATGCATCTGCGGCCAAAAAATTTAAGTTTTGCATACTTTAGCTACTAATAAAAACATTTTTAGACAAGCTTAATTTCCCATTTCTTTGATATTATATATTTTGAGAGTTTTTCTACAAGAATATTTAATAATATTCTAAACTTTTTGTTGAGAATTTTGACCAAGCAACAATGCCAATTATGACAAAGCTCACAGATTGGGATTGCTACATCCAAATCCATAAATTAGTAGTACAAAATACAATGATACTAATTATGACAGAGCTTGTGGATATGAATTGCAGCTACCAAATTACATAAATTGGTAGTATAAACTTTATTCATATTGGATCAGCAGTAGTCTGCTGACCTGAGCCTTAAACTAGCCAAGGATAAGTGCTGCTACGTCAATTAAATGATACATGATTTGCCACCGCAGCACTTTAAAAAATGCACAAGCGTCGCGCCACTGCCTAGCAATTGGATTAGGCGCCAAAGCTCCAAACTACTTTTACATCAAGCGCCAACTGAAATTATTGCAAGTGGTGCAGTGCTGCCTGGAAAATATTGCAGGCGCCAAGGCGCCACTTTACTTTTACATCAAGCGCCAAGGCGCTGGGTTTGATTCCCCATAATCTTGAATTCCCATATTTATCACATTAATAAGCATTAAGCTTACAGTATGCCAGAGAAGTAGGAAGTGATACTTAATTACTAAATTATTCCATGCCAGCAAGGATCACTTGTGCTGGGTAAAGATGAAAATATTCTATTGGTTGACATGCAATAAGCGCCAAACCTGGATTAATAATTACCCAAATTAGGGGCGTGTTAGAATGTCCTAGAAGACATTGCTAGCAGCCCAAATATTACCTTTGCAGAAAGTATAAGAAGAATTAATCATTTACAATAAAATCATCTTTGAACCATCTTTATTTTATCCTTAATCTGGTTGACCTATATCCTAATCCTTAAGTGCTTCTGCGCAATCAGAAGCCATTGCTGGGCAATAATCATGGTTCCTTTTAATAATGGCTCTTCTGATACAGTACTACTCATATCCTCACATATGACTGTATTCTGGCAAATGTCTTGTGCCCTATAATCTCAAATAACTGTGGCACTGTAAAGCAAAAGGTGCAACACTTTTATATTGTAAACATTATCATTTTTTACTTTTAAAATTGCCCAAAATTTGAACTTTTCTGATGCCAATTTACCCTTAGATGCCTCCCAAGCCTACCACCAATGCTGCCTCCAAGACCCCCAAGAGCAAGGCCACTTCTTCCAAGGCAAGAAAACCCAAGGCTACCCCCACCAAGCAGCCTCCTAAGGAAAAGTTGCCTTCCAAGACCTCCACACCTTCCCCTGAGCTTGAATCTGATGGCCTCACCCCTCCCCACTCTACCTTTGTCCACTCCCCCTCTGATTCCCAGGAGAAGTACTTTTATTTTTAATGACAAAGATTATAATAAAAAGGCTCTGAAAACAACTCTGTTGACCATAGTTCAGCAGCCTCAGAGGAGGAGCCCATCCTAAAGTGGGAACTACATGCAGTTTTCAACATCTGCAATGACAATGGGCAATTCAAGTCCTGACTGTTTCCCCCTGACTTTTTTCCAATAATGACTAATAAGGGGGTGCTATAGATGTCAAGGACAGCTTCCTTTTCACCTGCAATAATCAGAAAAAGAACATAACACACCATCACTACTGCTAAAATAGTCTGGGCTGCCCTACTCAATTAACTACAATTGGTTTTACCCAAGTCAAGGAGCTCACCATTTAGTATGACTGCTTGGGCTCTGATATGATACTATATTATCTCAAGTGCTGGTACCTAAGCCAAGTTATTTCATTTAAAAAGGACATGACTTCACATGAGCTGGTGACTAATGCCCTCCTTCACCTTAATGAGAATCAGAGAGAAGAGGTTGGAGAGAAGACCAAACTCCAACTTTATGTTATTGACCAATTGTGATGGTCCACATGTAAGCAGTTTTACAGGCAAGGGTTGATTTGGCTTCAAATAAAGACGCTATTCTAAAGATTGATATTGTGTTGTTGGAGGTAGAGGCCTAGTAGGAAATGATGGCTACTAGGGAAGGTAAGGCCTAGCTAGTAGGTGTATAGACTACTAGAGGCAGATGTTGTCTCCACCCAGCAGAAGATATTGGCTGCTGTGGGCTAGAGGTCTTCACCCATCTGGGAACTGTGGCTGCTAGGGGTGAGGAATAAGATAGCTCAGCAGGGAACTTTAGCTGCTTGGGGTGGGGAGTGATCCTGCCTGATGAGTAGCGTGTGCTGCTCAGGCTGGAAGATGTTGAGACCCTGGTTGGGTAACGTGGGCTGCCAGGGTAGGAAAGGGTGCCAGAATGGTAGGTAACTTGGCTACCAGGGCTATATTTTTTTGGACCCCTGTCAGGTAACACGGGCTGCCAGGGAGGGGAGGAGCTTTGAGAGCTCTATGTACCCTAATACGCTTACAGGAGGTCTATGAGCAAGCATCCTACCTAACAGACTGGTAGGGTGTCCTTGTTTATGTCACTATGGAAGTTTTGGGGAGATCTCAAAGTGAGCATTGGAGGGCATAGATTTTCTCAGAGGTGTCATCAAAGCGTTTGCTTGAGGAAGCAGCTGCAGAACTTGGTGTGATCAGGCCTCTGAGAATTAAAGCTGATTACTTTGAAACTGAAAGCCCATAATTAATCATCTGGGTGAGTAAAAACAACGACATAGACTTTATTGATCTATGGTTGGATGGCCTAAGTGGATTGCAACTTGCAAGGGCCCAGTCAAACATCAGTTCAATGTAGACTCATGCCTGGGTCTACAGGTTCTGATAACAGGGACTGAGATAAAGAACTGAGGTGATTCAAAGTATGGGATCAGCAGATAAGACTATTAAGAAGGACTGTATGATAACAGTGAAGACTAGTTGAGGGACTGTTGGTTCATGATGAAGAAAGCTAGAGGATTGGAAGATCATGATGCAGGAATAGCTAATCATTATGCAAGAAAGCTAGATGACTAAAAGATCATGATGCAGGAGTAACTGTAGGTCTGATGGATAAAATGAGCTGCTTAAAGACTGAAATAGGCTGTTTGTTGATTGAAATAGACTGATTGCTGGCTAGGATGAAGAGCTGAAAGTTGTTGTTGAAGAACTGGCAGAAGAACCAGAAGATGATAGTGCAGGACTATCTATGGATCTAATAGATGACTTAGAAGGACTAATCAGACTGGATTTAGAAGCTAAAATGCTGATTTTGGTTTTTTAGGAGAGGAAATATTAAGAAAAGAAGCAGTTAAATAAGGATTTAAACTGCCAATATTATGATATGAAGAAAGAATTAACTATCATATTATATTAAAATAAAAAGAAAGAGAAAAATAAATAACTTTCTGTGTTTGAACTGCAAACTTATTAATTTTGGATTGAGTAGAAAAGGGCCAGAAAAAGCTGGAAACAGAACGGAGAAACTGTGAGGGCAAATAAGCAAATTTTGCCAAGAACAACTAGGAGAGATGAAAGGCAAGCAATGGGCAAGTTCAAAGCCGTGAAATGTTGAAGAAAATGCAGAGAAACTCAGATAAATGTTGTAAAATTGATGTTTTAAGATTCCCCTATGTAAAACATAGGCAGAAGTGCTTGAGATTTGCTGGAGAAACATGACAGGAATCACAGTAAAACCGTACAAACACAGAGCAGTTGTTTACCTGGAGCAAGAAAGCTCTGAGTTTGAGCCACAGTCAAGAGAGAGTCATTTGGGTAAACATTTTGGCAAAACAGCTGAATTGAGGCGTATTATGGGCTGCAAGCCAGAGTTTATTTAATCAGTGTTTTGAGGGCTTTAACTTGAGAATTAAAGCCTAAAAAATGAAGTACAGAAGCAGAAAAATCAGGGCTTTAATTGACTGAAGTAAGTTATAAAGTTTAATATATTGTAGAGGAAGAAAAACTGGATATTTTAATATTTGGAAGACAAGAGTTCTGAGATGGAATTTGGTCTTGGAAAAGGAGCTATAAAAGGGTGAGCTATCTGAGGCTTCTAAGGGACTGGATCAAGTGAATTACAAAGGCTACATAAGGAGCTGAAGACCAAGTTAAAGGTGCAGAAACTCAGGATAAAGAAGTCAGAACTGAATATAAGGAAGCTAGAGCTGGAACAGAACACAGGAGCCCAATATAAAGGTGCAGGAGCCCAAGACCAAATTGCAGAAGCCCAAGAAAAAGGTGCAGGATCTCAAGACCAAGTACAAGGAGTCCAAGAGATTTTTAGCGGAGTCCAAGTATTGGCAAACCCGTATTGTTCCCTTACCCAGGCATTATAGCAGAAGTTTTCTAAGGGGATCTTCCTTATGACTGTGAATAAAAGCCTATTATGACCCCTGCCCAAATTTTCCTATGATCATAATACAAGCCCTATTAGTGAGCTACCCTATATCTTTTACCCTAGTCAAGGGGAAGAGGATAACTATTGTTAAAGTTGCAGGAAATTTTCCACCAGTAAGTCTTCCCAGGAGGAGTGGGAAAGATTGACTAGACACCTTGAGATGACAGATAGGGGGAGGTAATTTATTGGGAATGAGTTTGCTAGGCTATTGAAGGATTGGTACAGGCCCACAGAGGGACTAGAATCAGCTGAAGTGCAAGTGCATGGTGGGGATGCCAGCCTAGTTATAGGGAAAGTATTGGAAGAGTTTGCAGTAATGCAAGCCAAGTATAAGTTTTGAGCTAGCCACCTACCTCTACTAGGGAATGACATCTCCTTCTAGCCAGTCCCTATCTATGAACCAGGACACACAATGATGACTGGTTAACAAAAACCCCACACTAATGCTTGATTGAAGCATATCTTTGTGTCAGCGCCAGGAATATTGACAAGTTTGTGCTTACAGAAGATCAGAAAACCACTTTTCTTGGTAAAAAGTTCCTCCCACATGATGATGGCCAAGGAGCACCAAACCGTATTTTGTGCTTTTCAACACACAAGGATATTTTATCCCTCTAAAGTGTGATACCTGGTTTGCTGATGGGACTTTTTCCTCTTATCCAAAGCTATTTTATCAGCATTGGGCCATCCATGGTCAGGTCAATGAACACACCATCCCCTTTGTCTTCTTTTTTCTCCCTAATAAAAGGGAGTATATTTAGATTCACGCCTTGGATATACTCAAGCAAAAACTGAATGTTATCTTGCCCACACTTGATGAAGAGCCAACTGAGAAGAGGGCCACCATAAGAAGAAGTCAACCCAGAGGCCATCCAGATACAGGCCACAACTAAAAAGGCACCAGAGTCCCTTCCTGTCAGGGATTTCTTCCCTACCTCCCTTGGTTTTTTTTGGATACTTTAGATGGTGACACTAAGTCAAAGAAACCTAACCATCAAAGTTATAATACTAGTAATAATCCTGGATTAATGCCAGATGGGGATCAAACTCAGAACTCTGACAAGAGACCAAATGATAGTCTACAATCAACTTCTCAGCTTAGTCTACTTTTTTATACGTATTTTTTTAATGGTCTCTTGCTTCCACCTTTGGTTATTGGTCTTCTATTTTTAATAGTTTAATAATACACATCATTTACCGCTTGGATTCTGATTGGCTGGTCTCAACTCTTTTGCCGCTCACGGAGCTACTTCTTCTATACTTAAATCAAGCTCTGTACTTGATTTTTGCTGAGATTAAGCAGACTTTCCACTTAACTATGTTTGATCTTGTGGCTGGTACCTTTTACCTCTCTTTGCTCAATTCCACTATACAGGATACTAAGCTCCAAGTGTGTTCAAACATAATACAGGTAATAATATCAGTCATAGTTTCAGTGAAATCTCATGTTAAATCCTCTCCTATCCAAAGATCCTCTTAAATGTCTCAGCCCTCCATTTGGGTATTTAAGAGAGCCATATCTATTATTTTTACTTGTTCCAAAAATAAAGAATTTCTAGTACTCTATTTGATTAAGCTTGCTTATATATCCCCTTTTGAAGCCATGTAGGGAATTTTCTTCCTGTTCTGGTTTCTAGCTTCTTTCTTGCCTGGGGTGTTAGCCTTGGAGAACCCAATGCCAACTACTGACTGGCACATTTCTTCCCCAGACAATTATCACCAGAAGGAATCCCTGTCTCATGGTTGGTTTAAGTACCCTTACAATCAATGGGGAAGGAAATTTCACTATGGTTGCTCTTCCACTCCTCCTCCTCCAGCATAACCTTTGTTGGTTAGGCCCAATGCCTCATTCTACCTGTTAACATATGTGGTGGAATACTATCTTCTGGGCTTCTTAAGCTCTATGAAGGGAATAGTCACCTATCTGGGCCACTTAGGCCATCTTGCCATTATCACAGTACCCGTTGGATCTGTAATAGCAGGGCTCAACTTGGGGGCCTTGGTCCACCAGATTGGGAACATGTTCCCTATCAAGTGTGTCCCTGACAGTTTGTTGGAACCCATCTTGGGCTTCTTGCTTAGAAGCTCAGAAGTAACCCCTTTATCAAGGTATTTAGGGACAGGCCTCAAGGCTTCTTCTTTCACTAGTGCCAGGCTCTTTACAAAAACCTGATGAAAAGCCCAGCCCTCAATAAGCTTGTTGTGAATTTGAATTCACTAGGGGTTACAATTGACCTAGTAAATAGTGGTTCCAGAATGACTCATGCAAAAGCCTTATATTTTGCTTTTGACTTGCTGAGTTCTCTTTACCAAAATATGAGTTGACATCAATAACTGAGCCTTCTGAATCTCTACCTGCCTCTTGCCACTTGGGGTACCAACACTTAGGCTATTGGGATTATACCTTTGGGTATAAATTCAAATGTACTTTCTTTCAATAAAATAATTTTGTTTTTGCTCATTAATTTTGACACTGAATCTTTGGCGCTCATCTTCCACTTTCTAGGAAGATATATATTAATTATACTCAGATCAAACAGGGCTTAAAGCCAGATCCACAAGTCTTCCGTGTTTAATAATTTTGCCCAAGTTTTTTTATTATGTCAAATAATAAAGCACAACTCAACAAAGCTGTTATTGAAGTATGGCACAAAGGAGGCCAAAAATATCTTCAATTTCTTTGCTTCTCTGGCATGGTTTAGAAAGGTAGAGGTCAACCTTTTTTATGATGAGCTTCTCAAGGAAAATTATATTATTGAGCACCAAGAAGTCTTTGCTCCTCTCCATCCAGTACTTTGAGCACTGGTGGGTGGATGTGATCCAGGGGCATTGCTGCATCTGCAAAGGTGGCAACTCAATTAATTGGAACTGCTACAAGCAGGCCAAAGAAGGTCTAACTAAGAGCACCTTGTCACTTGAAGGTTAGCACAATCAATTTTTCTGCCTGGTTAAGGTAAAAAAGCTTATGACCAATGTGATTGTCAACAATCTGAAGATTTAGAATGCTCATGGAGATCAGCTATACTCCAAGGCTGTCAAAGGCAAAGCTGTTGTATCCAAGCATGCTGGCCAGCAGTTCAAGTTTGCAAGTGTTTATAAGGAGGTTTTGGCCTATTACACCAAAGAAGGCTGCCTTACCCATCTCAAAGGTATGGCCACGGCCCTTGGATCTAATGTATAACCCACTTTCTTTAACAATAAATTTCTTTCTTCAAAAATTTGACTTTAACTTTATTTTTAGTGTATGAATGTTTGATATAGAGTTAAAATTTAATACAAAAATATCACTGTTTTGGGATGTGTTGACTTTAAAGCTTTGTGCGCTATAGCTAGTATTAGCTGACCCCACGTTTCTATTGAAAATTTGGAATCCTTGGATAATTTTGAGTCTAGCCATATGTTTTTTATAGTGCTTGAAATGGTTTTGGGCTTTTAATAATATTTCAAGTCATCCAGCGCAGCTTAGTCAGAAATTTGAGATAGGCTTTCTAGATGATGTCTTTCTAGATGGCGTTTTTGGACACATTTTCAAGATAGCATCTTGCTAATATAACATCTTGATCTAAAATAAAAAAATTAATTAGAAAGTTTGGTAGTGATCTAAACCTGGAGGTCAAAAAGGATTTCTTCATGCACATTGCTTTTAAACCTAAGGAAACATTGGCTGAGTTTGATGATTGTTTTTATATTGAACAACATAACTCATTACTAGTTTCTAGTTGACTCCCCAAAAAGCCTACAAGCCTGTTACAATGCCCTCAAAAGGAAAAAACTCTTGTGATTATAATTTAAGGCCCACAAGGCGTCCATCATCTCCATGAAGATTATCAAGACTCTTCTTCAAGACATACACTTAAAGCATGGTGGAGCTGTGATATGGGAAAGTAAGACCAACAATTCTGTCACTACTTCCCACACTCTCTGAATTATGACTTTAGGCTCCAATGGGCAACCCAAATTCCAGGGTTATCACAACTGTGGCCAGATAGGTCATCTCTATTGGTCTTGTACAAGCTTGCAAGTAGAAGGATGAAATTCAAAGGAGCAGGCAGGAAAATAACGGTTGAATTAGAGGAAGAGACACTCTCAGTTGACCAACCTACCCAGTCTATTCCTAATCCTTTCACTGATGATGATCTACATCTGTCATCTGGTCCCATTATCCTACACATCTATTATTATCTTTTTAGTGACTCTGAACCCAAAGATTCAGATTATTATGATGGTGATAGTTATAAAAATTATGTGTTAGCTGTTCCTAAAACTGTGTCTGTCTCTTATAAGCTCTGTTCAGGAAAGACTACTACCACAACCTACCTTCTTCCAAAAGAAGCCAAAGCTATATTGACTTGTCCATATCTAGCTCAAGCTCACTGACCCCCTGTCTTAGTAGACTCCTTGAAAGAATCCGCTGAGTTAGCTGAGGCCCTCTTCCAGAATGCCTCTGTATCTCTACCTTTGAAATATGTATACAAGGAAATTCCTGCCTTGAAGTACATGTTGGCAAAATGGGAGAAAGAATTAGAAGCCACCCAAGATGTTCTGGCTGTCCTACCCCCTTTTGAAAAGGATACCACCCAGGTGGAAGTATCCATTTAGAAGGTCAAAATCAAAGCCATCTTGGATACTGGCTTCCCTGTTAATGTTGTGATGTTCCAAGGTGATGAAGAAGCTTAAACTAGCTCCTGACCTCAACTACAGCCAATTACTACAAGACTGCTGATACGGCTCATACTTGGGCTATTGGTGCCTATTCTACTCTACCAATGAGGTATGGGAAACTCCTCATTGCCTTCCATGCTGTTGTGCTGGAAAACAATAGCTACAATCTTCTGGTGGGAACACATTTCCTACAAGAATACAATAGAATTGTCAACCTTCAATATGGATACTTATCTATATTGGGTTACAAGGTCCCATTAATCTTTGAAGAGCCTCTGTGTATCTCTGACAAAAGGCTTAAGATGTGCGTCCCAGAATATCCAACTGATATCTTCTTGCTAAAGTACAGGACTCACTCCTCTAATATGAGCTCTCCTCCAACATCTTGCCTGGATTAAGAAGCTGTCGCATTTCTTGCCCCAGCAGCCATCACCATTCATCCTGGCTCTTAGGTCGCTATTGACTCTTGGATTTTTGCAAGCTACCTGATAAGTCTTTCTTGGAGTTTTACTCCCTTGAATCTCTGAGCTGTAAAGATCCTTGGTTATGTCCTAGGATTTTGGATCAACCTTATAAGAAACCTGGTCAGTTGCTGTTGGCTAACTTGACTGCTTCCCCCATGCATGTATTTTGGGTCAGGTTGTAAATCATGGACAATTTTTTAATGCAGCTAATTTTCTCTCTATTCACCCCTTTAGCACCTTCATCAACCTTGATCTTCTTTAATATGAACCTCAAGTTCTATCCTGGTTCACTTCTTAAAATTTCCCTCAATATCTCCTGTAAAGAAGAGGTAATTGCTTGATTTTTTCTAGTTTAAAGTTATCTTTGCCAAGTAAAGTACTGAATATGGCCTGGCTAAAGGTGTTATACATAATATTAACACAGGCAATGCCCCTTATTTATGTGCCAAATCCTATAGATGCAGTAGAGTTAAAGATGCCCAAGTCTCTAAGGAACTCAAACAGTAGTTAGACATTGGACTAATTGCCCCTTTAAAAAGCCCTTGAGCTTCTCTTTTTCTAATACTTAAAAAAGATGGAGGAAACCAATTTTTTATGGA
Organism: Entomophthora muscae; assembly: GCA_014839935.2. NCBI lineage: Eukaryota > Fungi > Entomophthoromycota > Entomophthoromycetes > Entomophthorales > Entomophthoraceae > Entomophthora > Entomophthora muscae. The sequence goes on along the minus strand of QTSX02001549.1, from coordinate 92,508 downwards.
CTATTGTAAGCTAAACTCCCTGAATAAAAATTATCCTTATCCTCTACCTTGGATTGATGACACATTACTCTGCATCAGAGGACCTAAATTCTTTTCAGCCATAGATTTGGCTTTTGAGTACCTTTAAGTTGACCTCTCCTCAGAAAAAGAAAAAAAGCAGTCCTCATTACTCCAAAGGGGATATTTGAGCCTACTCACATGCCCTAAAGACTATGAAATACACTTTCCATGTTTTAGGGGGCTATGAGCTCTATTAATAAAACTTGAAGCTCCCTTGTGTGCCAATACATTTATATTGCATTAATGTTTTCAACACCATGTTTACCAACTACTTAACCTATCTTAAGGAAGTGTTTATCTATATCATAGAAGCTGAGATCAAGTTTAACTCTGTCCAAATGTTCTTTTTAAGGGGCCTCTGGAGTTCCTTGGACATGAAGTGACTCAAACAGGAATAACTTAAATGAAAAATAAATAGGAAGTTATTGATAATATTCTTCCTCTAACTAGCCTAAGGTATGTAAAGTTTTCCTATGTGTCAAGGAACTAAATCTGGGTGGCTAGCCTCTCAGAACTGAGAATTGATTGGGTCACAGGATAGGCAGGCAGAGCTTACCATAGCATTAGCACTAACCTTAAGAGGTATAACGTTAATATTCCAAACAAGGACCAGGGACCAGCAGCAGAGACTATATTATTTATCAGCCCTGATAGAATGATATATACTATCACAAATAGCTTGTTGGTATATTCTATAAGAAGGTTGACAGCAAACACATGCATTGGTTTAGAAGTAAGGGGGTTCCATTATTAGTTGATAGGCAGGGAGAAAGTTATATTTGTCTCAGAAAAGATGGGGTTTAGTATTATGCCAAGAACTCTTTCTGTTAAATGCTGTCAGTTCTTAAGTACTGGCCAGAGGATTCCTTGCTAATATTTTTTGGTGGTGTATTATCTATACTTGGGTTTTAGGGGTACTTGGTAAAGTGGATAGGCCTGTAAGAAGCACCTTGCAGATGGGAAATTGCAGGCAGTGAGGATGGATGGAGTAGTATTGAGCTGAAAGATGACTAAGATCAAATAAGGGAATAATTATGAGAGTCAATATATCATAGCCTTTATTTCAAATGGCAATAAAGTTTGATGCAGGTCTAGGGGCTCATATAGTATCCCACTACCAGAATTTAGTTATAATGGACAGGATTCAGTTAATCAAGAAGTGGGAATTCAGACAGATGGATCACCCAGGTTTTTAGGCAGCCTAATAGCACTGGTGCAGTAAGGGAGTTCATTGGCTAAATCTTCAATAATAGTAGCACAACCCTTCTGTTCTGGAGCAATATTCTTGGGGCAGTAAGCTAGGTAGCTCCTTTCTCATGAACAAGATTTCAATTAGTTACCAAGGCAGGCATCAGGCTAATTAGTTCAATAGTGGGGGCCTCTTTGCCTCCATTTGACAAGTGATTATGGTGTTAAGTAGATGCTACTTCTGATTTCTTCTCACAAGGTTTTTTGTGTAAAGTTACACCTCTCCTTGGGCCTCTACTTCAATCTTCACCAAATGCTTGGGGATCTCTGCCAAATTAATAATGGTTATTTTACCCAAAGATTTAGGGAAAAAGCCTAAGAAAATTCCTCATACTATTACTTATATAAAGTGTTTTAAATATGTCCCCACCTAAATCACCCAAGAGACAAAAGTAGTTAAATACCATGTGCAAGATCATCCAGGAGCAGTGATATTTACATTTAAGACAGATTCCTCAATTTTAGTTTTGTCCGTTATCCTTTTGATTTTGGTAGGACACACCATCTCAAAAACACCACTTCAATTTACGCCATCTCAAATTTAATTTGAGATGGCGTTTTTTGTTAGTCATTTTAAATCACAAAAAATTAAAAAATAGTAAAATTTACATATACTTTATTAATCTGTCATCTCAAATTTAAACCATCTTGATTCTGTCACTTTGAGTCATATTAATTAAATCTTATTTTCTAACTTTAATTACATATGAAATCACTTAGTGTGGGGTGTGTTTATGCCATCTTGACTTTACCTCATTTTGAATCACACTATTTATCTTTAACTAAAATAAGCTTATACCTGAACTAAAATAAAGCCTGTTGTATAGTGCCAGAAGATGTTCCTATAGTATTAATCCAAGACACTTATACTAAGAGCAACCTAAATAGATGCCACTAAATAGTCCTTCTAGTGATTGTCATTACTGGGTAAAAAAACCAGTTTTGTTATATGTAATTTATAACTTTATTATACATGGATACGTTGATAAGGGTCTTCTTAATAAAATATTTTAATAGTGATTTTAATATGGAAGGGGGTGATTACGCCATTTTGATTTACGTCACTTCAAATTCCACCAAGTTTCATATCGCCCAATTGATTCAATGCGCACAATGGATAGGGGAAATTACCTATGACGCCAGGCTACGCTATATCAATTCCCCCACTGCAATTCCTGCTTTCCACTTTTCAAAAGTATAGTTTCATGTCAATTATCATAGTATTAAAAAATGTAAGAAAACATATGAAACTTTGAAGATATATATTTTTTGGCCTCCTCTAAACAATTGGGTACTTTTTAACCCCAGTTGTATAAGCTAGTTTTTGAGAAATTCACATTTTACATTTTGGCCTGGTTGAGGTAGCTACACTGTAGATTTGTTAATTTAATATAAAAAATGGTCAAAATCACTATGTTTTTGAGCTATGGCACCTCAATTACATCACTTCAAAAACGCCATTTTGAAAGTAAGTTTTCAGTCAAAACTCAAAGTTTTGCCTACTTGGTTACTAATAAAATATTTTTTACAAAACAAAAAACATTGAAATTTTGATATTTTATATCTTTAGATTTTTCTAAAATTCTGTAAAAAAATTTCTACTTTTTTATATTAAAAACATTCTCATTTTTCTCTAAAAAAACAACCCCCAAATTCCTCATATTTTTAAACTAATTCACTTTTAGATGCCTCCCAAGTCAATTACCAAAGCTGTGCCCAAGGCCTCCAAGGCATCAAAGTCCAAGATCACTCCTCCAAAGGCCAAAAAAGCCAAGACTACCCCAAAGAATCAGCCTTCAAAGGCCAAAGCTCCCCCAAGACCCCAACTCCATCACCTGATCCAGAGGAAAACAGTCCTACCCCTCCCCACTCTCCATTTGTGTACTCCCCCTCAGACCCCCAAGAGAAGTTATTCAACTTCAATTGCCACTCTGATCCCACATCAGAGCCTGAGGAGGAAGAGGAGCAGGAGCCTGGTGCTCCTGCAGATGACCAAATTGAGCTCTGGGATCTTAATACATCCATAATATATGCAAGCAAAATGGCACCTTTGCTGTGCCTGCCACTTATCCAGCCAGCTACCCCATCATGACAAAGAAAGGGGATGCCGGCTTTGTCTAAAAGGACTACAGCTTCAGCTGTAATGATGAGAAGAAAGCAATCCCCCAACATCACTATAAATGTGATCATGTTGGCTGCCCAGCTAGACTCACTACTTATGGGTTCACTAGATTTAAAGCCTTAACTGACAACCATGACTGCGCTGAGCCTTTTGAAACCCTTTACCAACTTATCTGCTGGTTTCTTTGCCAGGTGATCCCAACCACCAAGAATCAAACCACAACTGAGGTTCTCAGTGATGACCTCCCTAATTTAAATGATACTCAACTTGCAACTGTTGGTGGCGCCTCAAAACTACAGAGATATCTCACTGATCAGAGATATGCTCTGAGCACTGAAGGTGTCAGTGCTACGTCCATTGACCAATTGATCCTTATTGAGGAACAAACATTATCCCGCCATGAGGAGAGATTCCTTATTCACAATGATGGTCAACATGCCCCTAAGCTTATTATCTGCTTTGCCACAAGCTAGGATCTACTCAACCTGCTGAAATGCAAGATCTGGCTTGCAGATGGCACTTTTCAACCTGCCCAAAGCTCTTCAGCCAGCTTTGGAATATCCATGGGCAGATTGGTAATCTAGTTCTTCCCCTGGTATTCTTTTTCCTTCCAAACAAGAAGCAGGAAATATATGCCCGTGCACTCACAATCCTAAAGGCCAAGCTTGATAAAATCCTCCCAACCATTGAAGAGGAGCCCAAGGAGACCAGAGGGCACAAAAAGAAGATCCTCTCCCAAGCAGAAGATGTCCCCACCCTCAAAAAGCAGCCAGAAAGCCTTCCCTACCATGAATATCTGGTAGTGGATTTCAAACAGGCTCAGGCAAATGCCTTTATTTGTGTCTTTAAGAGCTCTCCTCAGGGATGCTACTTCCACTTCTGGCAGGCACTCTGCCTCTGCCTCCAATAGTGCTCTGACCTCCATGAGCCGGTCAACTCTGAAGGCACCAAAGAAGCCAAGGACGTCTTCAATTGCTTTGCTGCCCTTGATCTGGTTAGAAAGTAGGAGACAAATGCCTTCTACAACGCCCTACTCTGTCATCCATATATTATAGACAACCAGGCAGCCTTTGTGCCCTTTATTGAGTATTTTGAGCCTCAATGGGTTGGTATCTTTAAAAGAGCACACCACATCAGAAAGAGAGGTGAATCAATTGCCTGGAACTGATTTAAGCAGGTAAAAGATGGTTTAATCAAGACCACCTCTTCCCTTGAAGGGTGGTATAGCCAGTTTGCTACAAGGGTCAGGGTTCATAAGCCCAAATTCAACAAGATCATGGTCCATTTAAAAACCCAGCAGGCCATCTCTGCCCACCTTTTTAATACTGATATGAAGACCAAGGGTGATCCCCCCAAGATGACTAAGACAGTGAAAAAATATATTGAAATCAGCAAGATGGTCCTTGCCTACTATCCTAAGGGTAGAAAGCTTGAGCATCTCCAAGCTATCTCAGTTTCTCTTTCTACCAATGTTTAAGTCCTTTTCCAATAAAGTATTCTTTATCTTCTCTCTTATTTCCTTTGATTTTACCATTCTTTGGCTTTTTTGGTATTTGGTACAATTATATGCTTATTTTAAAGTATGGATCAAAGTTATAATATATGAAAATAGTTGTTTTTGGGTATATTTTAACTTTTGGGCTTTACGCAACTATGTTTCTACAAATTGTCCCCATTTTTATTAAAGATTTAAAATCCTGAGACTTTTTTAAGTCTAGAAATGTTTTTTGAATTTTAATTTTTTGAGATTTTTTTGGGTAATTTTTAGAGTTCAAAAAATCTAAAATTTAAAAAAAAATTTCTTAGTCAAAATGCCATAAATCAAAATGATGTTTTTACTATAAAATTGAGATAGCTAAAAATTGAGATGGCGTATTTTGAGATGGCATTTTCTAAAATGCCGTTTTCAAAATGGTGTGTCCTACCTTGATTTTATCTATTTCAATTTGTTCAAATTTTCCTGCCTCAAGAAATTCACCCATATTCTCTCATATCATTAGTTGATTTTTTTGGGATACCCAACCTCTCACTTCAAACCCATTCCCTCCTTTAAATTATTGCAAGAGTTGTAAAAAAACCTTGCTTCATTATTCTCTAACCTAAAAAACTTGAAATTTGTTAGTTTAATTTGGCCATTTGGTTTTGTCTGTTGCTTTTAGTGTTCAGTTAATTCTTCCCCCTTTGGCCTCCTAGGAATTGTTAGTGGCAACCTTTTGGCAGTTGCTGAAACTGTGATTTTATTGAATTTGAAAGCTATGTTTTTCCCCTAATCTGCCCCCCCAATTCTCACACTTTACATCCCAGGGCATCTGTGAGTTAAATCTTGGGGATTTGATCCCAAAAAAGCATGAAAAAGTGTTGTGCCCTGCCCCAAAGAGCAGGTCTTAAAACTATTAACTTAAGTTCAAACTTAAGTTTAAATTAGAATTTATTAGGTTTTTTATAATCAAGAGTTATTACCTTGATTTTTGCTTTTGGATTAGTGTTTTTGCTTTTACGCGCACACTAGTCCCCCTTTTCAATCTTTATTATAAAATCTATTGTAAAATAGATTATTTTCCTTGCCTGCTTACACAACTACCGCTTTCCCCACCACTGCCGCTGCAGATCTTCATGTTGCTCTTTCCCAGTCTTTTTTCCAAACTTACCATGTGTTTCTCCTGGGCTATCAGTTCTACCTTCCCTAAACTCCCTGTTTTTTGGTGATCTTCCCCAGGACACATGTTTCTTTACCTATAAATAAAGGCAATTAGAAGAGTAGGCTGAAAAGCTGAAATTTTATGTGGTTTTTCCCCAAAACATATTACAGGCTTTTTCTTCAATCTTTCTAAATTTACTTTAAATCTTTAAAGTTTTAACTTTTAAATTTGTAACTTTAGTTATAGCTTTTAAATTTAGTCTTTAAAGATTAAAAGGAAAACAATTTTATTAGATTTCTGTTTTTTAATTTGCTAGTTTTTATTAGCTAGTATTATCAGAATGGAGATAGCCCAACAACAAGTAATCAGCTTGTTGTCACCTTTTTTTACATGAGGAATAACTTATCATCCTTCATGTTAAGATACTCTTACGAGGAGAATCCCAATACAAATATTCCTTTAGTTACAAACAAATCTTTGTTTAATACACTATTCTATATAATATTTTTTAGGATTAGTTAATTCCATGACACCTTTTGTGTCAAAATACAAAGTTTTAGCTGACCTATTAAAATAACTTTTAAAAAAGTCCCTAAATTCCTCTACTTATTGAATCTTAACCCTAATACCTTAAATGGCTTAGTTTATAATCTTGCACCTTATTGGGCAAGACCTTACAACAAATGACCTGAGGTCTAGTTTGACCAAGATTTAAATCCCTTCCAAACCCTTGAGTTTTATAAGGATAAAAAATGACATTCCCAACACTAGGCATGGTGGGCTATTGTCAAAAAAACAGGATCAACCCCCAGCAAGGTTCCAACCAAACAGGTTTGCAGCCCGCAATCTGACTTCTCAGTGACCCAAAATAAATGCAGAAGTCAAGTCAAATTATCAAATCCAGCAACACAACCAAATTAAAATCCCTCCACTGTGAACAGCTTGATTTAATGCTTGATTCATTATAAGGATTAAGCCACCTCCCTACCAATCCAACCAAGTGATCTTCATAATCATGTTTCTACTATCCAGATTTGCAATAGCTATCTAAAATTGATATCTTAATAAAGATAACTGTTTAGTTTCCAATTATTTTCCTCCTTGTAACTCTGCTAAAATAGCATAGTTATAACACTATTACAGAAATTTTATCCCTGTTTTTAATATATCAGTGAACAACTATTCTAGCTCCAATGTAATGTACCTTTTAAATGAACTTTCAGCCAACAATAAGCCTTTAAACCCTTAAGCAGAATTTAAAAATATATCCTATTTTAGTGTGCCCTGGATATAATAAAGAGTACATCACACCAAAACTAGTGTATTAGCTATTAAGTCATTCTTGCCCAACTTGATGATGAAGAAGCAGATCATCCATCTGTGTACACTTCATTTGTTCTAAAAAAGCACAAGAACTATACTGTTACTGAAAATTAATGTATTTCCGTCCTCCATGCAGCCAAGCAGTTTTATTATTATGTCTATGGAACAAATTTTGCTGTAGTCATCAATTATGCCTCTCTCAAATGGCTTCAATAATTAAAGAATCTTGAAGGTCACTTATCCAGATGGCATTTTTGCCTTCAAGGTTAAAATTTTACTGTTATTAATTTCCCAGTGATTCAACATCAAAATAAAAGATGGGCTGCCTTGATGCTCATTTTAGATATACACTTTGCTAAGGCATATTGGTTGTATGAACTCATTGTCCATCCATCTGCTTGAGAGATTAAAGTAGAATAAGTACACTCTCAACTTTGGGAAGAGGAGAGTCGATAGGTTCACCATAAGGGAAGAGAGTATTGGCTCCTTGTATGAAGACTAAGAATGTCAATACACAGTTACTAACTTCAAAAATACCTTTTAATTATCTAGGCAGACCAAAACACAGTCTTACTATCTTTAAACACAGATAAACCTTAATAAAGAGTGGAGTTGAAGAGAGCAAGAGTTGAATCTTTTATTATTGTTAGAAAAATATACTTTTATAGGATTGTTATCTCATGGGCAGTTGACCCAAGAATCATAGGGCTGGACTGGCCTATGTATTGGGGAATTACTCAATAGTGTTATCCCAAAAGGCATCTTGCCCAATGCTCCATTGTGGAGTTATTGTTATTGCATCATTTCTGTTCCTGACCTCGTCCTAAGGCAAGCGTGATGCCAGCTGTAATGCTGAGCTGCTATTGTGACTTTCTTCCTGAAAAACAGTCCATCCATCCCATGTCCTATGGGTAGGACCTACTCTATTGCAGATTATAATGATATAACACATGAAAAATATCAAGGAGGTTTTTGAGGTTCAACCCCAGCCAATATAGGCAAAACTGGGTTAAACCATAGACTAACCACTATTGTGGTTATGATGATTGGGATAAGCACCTAAAAGTGCATTAGCAGCCAAGTTTTCAACTCTTATGGAGCACTTGGATATTTTGGGGTGGTGCCGCCGCACTGCTGGATTGATCAAAGGTGGATACTTGATTTGGATTGGATTTGGGCGGACCAGTTCATTGATTTTGGGTCAGGAAGAATCATTCTTAATTCTTGGAGCAGTTTGGCTTTAGTGTCACCAATTTGGCTGATGCATCAACATTCAGGCCAAACATCAATTTATTCTTAATATCTTTCCAAATTCCAATCAATAGATTGATGGCTGAATTGTCAAGTCAAAAAGCCAGGGATTTCACATACACCTAGCTTTGAAAAACTGTCCAAGGATATCATCATTTGAAATCAATAGTTTTTCAATAAGGTTAATCAGTAATACATACTTGATTTTCAACCTAGTCTCTTCTTATCTCTTGTTCTCCAAGTACATAGAGACACTGGGCATGACAGATAGCTAATACTCACAACTGGCTTCATAAAAACGATTATTAGGAGAGCCTATACCTGCTCATACCTGATGTCATTGCCAGCTGTCATGACTGTTAACTTCAATGCCTCTGCGCTACGACACATGAGTTCAAGATGGTACCCCTAAAAAGCTCCTTTTATACTGATAGCATTAATGTTGTATGACCTTCTCCATCATTCTATATCAGGTTGTATGTCAGGAATCTAGCCTGTGGGGGGTCTTTGGAACTTATGGGTAGACGGCCCACGGGTCCTGTGGGAAGGGCCCACCACAAGATTGGAGCTAACTTTACAATATAAGATAACAATTTGCCCAGAAGAGCCCTGGGTCTGCTAGCAGGCACCATTAAATCAATCAGGCCGGTGAGAATGATGTACATCACCCCAAATATCTTTGTGGAGGTGGATTCATTGGTTGCAACAGATTCCTACATGCAGTTGGGTCACAGGGTGAGAGGTGGCGTCATTGGAACTAGATAGGTAGGCAGGTAGTTGTACTTGTTGCAAAACAGCAGGAAAGGTATGGTGACCCAAGTTCCTTCTCTACCAATGGTTTCAGTTTCTCTAGTTCTGGCTTCTGGGCTGTATATTAGGATTTCCTATAGGGTGAATTCTAAATACACCTGGTTGGGTGGGTATTCTGTGAAATGTACTGGGCCAAAGGGTGCTTCTGGTGGATGATATAGTTTGGGCAGACAGTCCGTGGTTTCTTGGGGTTAATGGGTGTGAGGAACAAGGCCACAGAGTTTATACTTCCAATGAAATAGAACTAAAATCAAATATTAAATGACCTGGTTGAACCAAAGGTTAATATCACTTTATTGCAAGAATGGTATTGGGCAACTTCCTGGCAGCCCAGGGTATAAGTATACCCATCTGCCATGGGGAAACTTTTATAAATTCCTTTGGGCCTGGTGCTACTGTCTACCAGGTTTTTACAGCCCTCAGTGGCATCCATTGCGGGAGTTATTTTATTGGCTGGTTCAAACTGATAAAGCTCAAATTTCCTTTCAGGTTGTGGTATTTGTCATCTTTTGATGGCCTGCATTCCACAGGAATTTTCTTTGCTTTCACTGCTGTGGTGGCCCAAGTTATTTAAGGATCCTTGTCTTGACCTGTGCTCTCATTGGTCAGGCTAACAGGAACCTTTGGCATGGGAGGCCTTGACATAAGTAATTTCTGTTCATCAAGCCTAAGGAGATTCCCCAAAGTCAAATGCTGCTCTGGTTTGAGCCCAGGAAACTGCAGGCTGGTGGCCAACAGGGTTTTGGGGTTTGAATCCCATAGTTGAGGTTTTCCCATAAGCATAGTTAGAAAGAGTTTGTCATTTGTGACATTGTAGGTTCATTCTGATTGCTGTAGATAATTTCAGTAAATGGGTTAAAGCCTGGACTACCAAAGACATCACTGCTAATACTAAAGATGCTTTTCTACTCCAGGACATCTTTTATAGACATGGATGCCCACAAGTGTTGTGCTTCAATAATGGTTTCAATTTCAACACTTGCCTAGTTACATATGTGTTTGAGGTTCTTCAAGCTCACCTGTATTTATCAGCACCCTATAATCTCTCTATCAATGGTATATTATAATACACAAACTCATTTTTAGTATCTATCACAAGGAAAATAGCCTACTCTGACTCTGCTAATTGAGATCTATACTTGACTGCTGCTCTCTTTGCCTACCACCTGAGTAAGCATTGTGTCACCAGGTACCCCCTTTACTATGTTATACAGATACAAGGCAACCACTTCATTGCTTTTGAGGGGCCCTCTACTCTTTTCAGACAAAGCCCTAGACCCTGAAGCTCACATCAAGAATCTAGTCAACTGCATCATTGATATCCAATTAACAGCCTACACCTCTGCCTACAAAACTAAGACATTGGAGCTCTCTCCTGATAATGCTGGGTGTTTTTACTTACCAGAGTTCAAAGCTGGAGACCACTTTTAGAGTTGTTTAAATTAGGTCCAAGCTCAAATAGAAGTTGTGGGGATAAATTGCCCAGACTAAAATCAGAACAAAGAACAAAGAAGTGCACTGAAGCTTTAAACCTACAAACCTAGTAAGGAAAGGGGTAAAACGTGCAACAAAGATTATTAGCAACACATAAAATAGGAGGTGTAAATGGACCATCAAAAATAAATGATTGCAAGATAAGGGATACAAAATCTGCTGGTCTTGAGTAGAGGCTTTTCTCAACCATGCCAAGACAACGGAAGCCATGGCCTGAGAACAGAGGATTTTTGACCCCAAGGTAGCTTTCATCTATCAGGGAATGACCTTATTGATAGTAGGTAAAGCTATCTGAAAACAAGTTTTAAGAGGGGAAATGGCAGAGACTATAACTTGGCTGGGAGAGAAAAACTTAAATCTGATTGGCTGACTGGAAATATTTTCACCTCTTGGTTGATAACTTCTGCCAAAGCATCAATAATGTCATAATTCAATATTTTTGGGCAACCAGCCGGTCAACTGCCAAGCATCACTGGGTAGTGATATCTTGTAATCTTTAACACATAATTATTTGGGTAAAATTTGTAGAGATGCAAGTTAATTCATTAACCATCAACAGGGGCAGCTTTAACCCATTTTTTGTCAATAACTAGATTCAAATCATCCAATACTTTCAAAGGTTTTGCTGCTTTCTTTTTCTCATTATTTCTCTTTGAGCAATATATCCCAGGCAAAAATGACACTACTGTGACAACCACGTCCTGTACTATAAACACAGAGTGGGAGGATGTTCTCATAAATTAGATATCTTATGAGTTGGGCTGTTAGATATTACTTTCAAACTTGGTTCAGACTACACTGTGAAACTTCTCTCAAATGGTCAAACATTTGCTTGAGTGCATGCCAAGTTTCTCCACAAGTACTACCTTCTAAGGCCAATCTAGAAGGGGGTAATGTTGTAAATGCACAAGTTAACACTCTTTCAACTTTGCCTTTGGTGGGTCTTTTTTTGGACAAATCTCTTGCTTTTGTCTCTCAAAACAAGTTGATTTTCAAAGATGAAAATTCAGATGTTTGTGTTTCTCACTCTGTGCAACATACTCACCCCACTCATGTATGTGTTAATTGATCCCACTGTCCAAATATTATTTTGTAGTAACACAAAATAATATTTAGGCAGCCTCTTTATTGCCAATAAAATTTAAGTTCTATTCACATTTTTATCTTTGTGTCTTTCAGTACTTTGGCGCCTCTCTCTAGCCCCGCCTAGCAGAGATTTTACTATTAAGGGCCACAAGGTAAACTTTTTATCCTTCCCTGCCAATTAACAGAAGCTTAGTAAAAATCCAATCCTAAGGTTAGAATTCCCTGTTGTGTGTCTGTGCCGCACCTCAAAACAAAACAATTTTGTTTGTTATATTTTTCAGAAGTATATTAACAACAATAGTGTATCTCACTGATATTCATGTCAATCATTAATGATACAATAATAAAATAAGGTATAATAAACTACATAGATTCATTGAGGTTTATTTATCAATTCACATAATTAATCATAAATTAACTATAATAAATTGGCAATGGCAAAGAAAACCTCTTAAAACTTATCACACGGGTTCAGTTTATGGATTACTAATGCTACAATATAAGGGTTGAGTACTTGTAGACAAAATTATGCCCATGATCACCAGGTTTTGACAACAAGAAATAGTTTTTTGTATAACCAGTATAAAGATTCAATATTAATTTTTTTGCCATTAACTATAGGTATTATATTATATAAATAGACCAAATATTTTTCTAAATCTTTTTATAGAACTGCTATCTTAAAAGCTAAAAATTTAATAGTATCTAAAAAACTAACCTTTTGAAACTATATTTAAGTTAAGGTTTAAGACTTTAAACTATAGTATTTTATTGGTTAGATTGAGTGATGTGGGTTGTTATAAATCAGTTCTTAAAATAGAATTAACCCAGAAATAACCCTTAAAAATTAAATGCCATTAATGATAGAAGTTTTTTCTCATTTGTGAGCTTGAAAATCATATTTATGTATAATTTAAAGCAAAAGTGTTATTTCAATGCTTTACAATAGATTATACATAATTTCAAACTAAAACTATTTGCACTATTTTATTTATAAATCTGGGTGTGAAAACTATTCAGCTTACTAAGTTTATAATTTATCTGATCTAAACATACAGCCAAAACTGTTTACCACAATCTGTCAAGTTTTTATTATGTTGGTTACATCACTGGTCCAGCCAAGTTTTCATAAGACATAGCACTATCTGAGTTGATCCTCATCTGGTAAAAGTCCGGGTTGAGAGGATTATTGGAGCGAGCCCCTTTAAAGATTTCTGGGATTGCTGCAAATATTTCTGGATCTGCAACAAAGGCTAAAAGGCTGAGAATGCCCATTAATCCAAGCCCAACATGCTCCCACAAGATCAGCCCCAGAGGCCTTTTTCTGAAAAAGAAGTAGTAGACAGTTGAAACACTAGATCCAATGCAGGACAAAAAGCAGGAAGAGGGATACAGACATGTGCGGCGGGCAAGATACCAAAGGCTATATATTGAATCCAATTTCTCCCCTGAGCTATTTGTCAGACCAGATGCTTTTCTGGCATGGAATTCCTCTTTGATTCTGAGTATAACTAACAGAGAAACTGTACCACAGTATAAAATTGTCAGTGAAGGTATCAGGCTGGTGTACATTATCTCAAGGACATCATTGACAATGGGCCCATTCTTGATCAGGCAAATCTGAATTTCATTTCCTCCAAATATTCCTAGTACTGAATATTAGCATAAGCTTATTATTTTTTAATACCTAACAAAGGAACATTTAGAATTAGTGGAATCAATATTGACATCAGCCAATAATAAAATTCCCAGCTGCTACTTGGTTTTGTGCTGGAGATTATTAAGAGATGCAAATTCAAGGCAATGACAATATTCAACCCCATATAAATGTGATACAGGGTTAAGTTTGAAAATCCTAGCCATGAGCACCAAGAAAAGTCTGGTTGCTCAAGTGAAAAGTAGCATGTTATATGTTTTAGTAAATTCACTAATGCAATCCCAGCCTGAAGGCGGATTGAGACCCTATCAATAGCATCACTGTTGTAATATCCTAGTTGGAGTTAGTATTATCTCTAGTTTCAATAATTGTACTTACTCAATGCTAGATATATTGTAACAACTAGAAGTGCACAAGAAGCAGATACACCATGCAAACAGATAATAAAGGAAGACAAAAGCTTCATTTTTCTTTGAAAGTTGGCTTAAACATCTAGGTACTACTTATTATGACAGGCTAAAACTGTTGTAAATTGGCTGTTGTATTGGCTCCAATTAACCAGCATGGATATCCATGCTGTCCACTTTAATTACTTTTATAAAATCCATACTGGACAGTTAGAGGTTGCTTATTTAAATAAAGATAGTATTAAATCTAGTGTACTTCAAATCCATTATCTACCATTCTTCCCCAAGCAGAGACTTGAATCAGAAAATAAAACTGTCATCCAAGGGACAAAACCATGATGCTAGATTAAAAAGATAGTCTTTGATTGTATTGATCCCATAGATTATATTTGATTTAAGACATTTCTGGTAGGGATCAATTGTAGATCCTTAAATGATTCCAGTGGTTCTAAAAGCAATACATCCTAAAACTGTGTCAGGACTAAACATGAGGTAACTGGTTTCACTGCAAACCCTTTGAAATATCCACATGATTGAATCATGTTTTTTATGAACCCTCATTTGTAGGATATGTCTTACATTGAGCAACCAGATTAGCTGGAACAAAACCTCATCCAACTAACCCAGATGTTTAGAAATGCACATCAATATTTTGTGCTTAGCAATTGATATAATATAAAATCAACTAAATAACTTGATGTCTTTGTATATTTAAGAGCTTAGCTATAAATAAAATTTATATGTGATGGTGTTTGTTAAAAAAGATATTATTATATCATCTGGGAATAAAATCAAGCTAAAGATATAAATTAAATTAACTCTGATATTGATATATATGAAAGCAAAAAAATTTTTAAATCATGCTTACTTTCTTAAAGAGCCTAATAAATGCTTTATCTATATATTTGAGTAATAAATAATGTTAGTCTATAAAATTTCAAAAGCTAGAATCTATTGAGGGCAGTTATTTAATGAGATTGCATATAACTTTTTAAAGTCTACAAAGCTAAAGTAATTTAAAGATAAAAGTTGAGAAATAATGATTTATATTTAAGGAGTGTTAAGTTTGTGGCAATCTTAATTTTTTAGAGTTTATTGAGTAGTATCATGAAATCCATTATGAATTATCTTATAACTCTTTGGCTTGGAATTATATTTATAAGGTGCTGGGATGATGGATTTATAAAGTGAAGTAGTTGAAGAAATAAAAATCAAGCTGCTCTTTCAACCTAAATTTAAGTTTCTGAAAGAAGGTAAGTAATTTAATTTGGGCTTAAAAATTAAGCCACATGATAAGGTTGATGCTTATCTTATCAACCCCATCAAGGGTGAAACCTACAACAAGTGGAATGATGGGTATTGGATTCAAGCCTACATAGCTCATGGCTTCTCCTACCTTGCATGTATCAAAATAGTGGAGTTGTTTTAATCCAGAACAATAGAAAGATATAATCTGGCTTCAATCCTAAAAAATAGAATCCAAAAAGAGGATTTATGCAGCCAATCAAATATTTACATATTTAAATTAAATTAAGATCATGCTGCACAAAAGCAGTTTTCAAACAGATATTAATTTATACTCCAATTCAACTCTTATTTACACTACAATCAGAAGCTTTATGTGGTATAAAGCAATTGGCTTTTTTATTATACACACAAATTGATAGCTTAATAGCATGAATAATGTTATAAAATATAAATTTTAGTATAGCCTTAAATTTTTTTAAATAATAAATGTGCCCTTTGGTTTTTTAAATACATTTTTTTCAAAAAAATTAAGGGCTGGTGGTACTTAATTTTTAAAAAAATAAAAATAAAAAATTGAATCACTTTCAGTTTTAATAGCTAAATTTTAATTTGATAGTTTATGCAAGTATTTCTTAAAATACTATGAAGCCTTAAGAAAATGTATCATAATTCCCCCCAAAATTTTATTATTTCAGGCTTTACCTTGCTACTAGATAATATGGGGTGCTTAATGGGAAAGGTTTCTTTTAATCTACTAATACTTAACAGATTATATCTAGGAGATTTGGGGTGGCAAATCATAAAATCATACACACGGACGCACAATATATTTACAAATATTCTTTTATCAAAAATAAAAGCAATATCATGGTGAAGACTAATTTACATCAAATCATGCAATTTTGTCAAATTGAAAGCAAATCTCATTCTGAATTTGAATGCTTTGAAAATAATCTGACCAACTAAATCCAATTAATAGCAATTTTGTTAAGATGTTTCAAACAATACAGATACTAAAAATATTATATATTTAAATGTTAACTTTTGACAAACTTAAAAATTGGAAATGATAATTTTTACTCTATAAACTAATATATCAATTTCGCTTCTCTTAAATTATGTTCTTTAAATCTTTGAAAGATTTATGCAAACAATTTTTTACAAATGCCTTTATTGTTTAATTCCTTTAGAGACTGTCATTTTTATTCTTCAATGCAGCCTTTTCTTAATACTCATATTTTAGACGTCATTTTTTTATTTGTCATCGATTTCAAAATTTAATCTGTAATTCATGCTTTATATTAATTTTCGGCTAAAATTAGTTCCTGCTAAAGATTCAAAACTCAGCCTTTTTTACTCCGTTAAAACTTTGTCTGGCCGATTTTGCATTTGCTTCTTATACTTGTCTCATAATGCCTTTCATTTTTATCAAAAGCTTCGGTTGCGCTATTCAAATATCTCCTATCAAGTTTGCTCCTTTGTTTTTTAATCTTGTTGGCTTTGAGGCTTTTAAATGTTGTTATATGTAACAATTTTATACCGTTTTACTATATTTACCTACAGACTATCTGACATAACTCTACTGAACCTTTTTACAATATCTGTCTCGCTCTACTGAATTTAACTATTGCTGGAATGAAAAAGTGCTTTATTTCAACTGTACCTTTTAATAAAAACTGACAACCTTATTTATTTTCAGCTTGGTGAAATTTCACAGCTGATATATAACTGCCTGTGATTTTATTTCAACAGCTGCCAATTTCGACTCTATTTATTGTGCTATAAATTTCTTCCTGCAGATATTTTCTGGCTTTAATATAACCAACCTAAAACAAAATTTCTCATAAAATGCTTTAGTACCTGTGCACTAAACTGAAGCCAGCTTTTTTATTATAAGTATGAAACAATTAAAGAAGGTCACCATACTATTTCGAAACTAAAGAACAAGCTCAATTATTGTGAAAAAGTGCTGTTGAATTGTGAGGTTCAGCAAGGATAAGCCTTTTCAACAACATGAATATTAATTTAAGATTTTAAAATAGGCTAAAAGAAAATAAGCTGATTTAGCAATTACATATTGTTCATCTTAGTATTCTTGTAAGTTTTATCAGTTATAGGCAAATCTTTATTTTTCCGAGCAACCTGAAAACTTACAGGGTAATTGTGTATTATTATCTATTTATTGTAATTGAAACCTTAAGAAGACGTGAATTTATAGCGTTTCTATTGTATAAACATAAATATTGATTTGCACAATCCAAATTAAACCACCATATGAGAGAAAGCTTAAACCAACTTTGGTTTAAGTGATATGAAATCTGATTACACTCAATAAATAGCTGTTTGAGCGAATTCTGGCTTAACCATACTCCCATCAACTTTCATGTTTCAAAAAAATTGTAATTTGAAGATAAGTTAACCTAAGCCACACAAAACACTAGAAGCATATGAATCCCCAATTACGATAGATACGGAATTCATATATGCAGGAATTGAAGATTAAAGATTGTGACAATTTCATCCATTTATTATAAACTATTATCACAATAGATAATACTGATACCCAAATTCGATTTGTAATGTCATTGATATCGTTAATTTCACATAGCGTTTGACACATTTTCTCTTCTCCATACAACTATTTTTCCTTGTCTCATTTTTGTCCCTACAATGGAACATTATTATCCCTCTTAAAGTTAATATATTAATTTTTTTATTAAAATCAGTCCTAAAAATCCAGCTGCCAGTACAAAAGCTCACTTAAATTTATAAGGCGTAAAAAGGCTCCCGAAATTAAATAAAAATCAACCCAATGTGATCCATCAACACTTTTAAAGCCTAAGGAATCTATAGAGATTATAGTGCACATCTTTAAAACTTCCCAACTTGAAGCCGAAGCTTCTTAAGCACTAAAGTGTTATCCACGGCTACTGCTGGAAATTTGGCCCCTAAAAATCTGAGAATTAGACTGTCTGATTTTGCAAAAGCTAAGCAATCAGTTTTCCGAGAAGAGCTATTATAAGAGTTATCTTTAAATTTTAGGGTCTAACTTAATTAAGCCATCAAATAAGCATATTAAAAGAGATTTAGATATTAAAGAATGCTCTGAAATGGTAGTTCATATGTAAAGTATTGTATTTTTTTGCTAATTAAAATGAGAAGTTCATATCCAGCTTCCTGTCATCAATGTACGAAAAATGTGGGCTGAAGCACGGGTTAAAGCTGGGTAATGAAGGTTGATAAACCAAATCAATGAAATAACTAATAAATAAAAGACATTCTGGAAAAAAGATGATATAATCCTACAGTTAAAAGTAGAGAGTTAGGCTAGGCTGATTGGAATAAAAGTCATAAAAAGCATTTGGAGAATATGATATTGTCAGAATGAGAAGAACAATAAGTAAGATGAATAGCTGTTCAAGGAATGAAGGCAGTATCAGAAGGTAACTGCAATACTGCAGTGGCCAACTAATCTAGTATGGGAGCTCATAGGCCCAAATACTCTGTCGGAAATTGTGCCATTTGTGCTATTTTGATATGGCCTTCAAATATTGATACTTGTGAAGACTTGTTTAGATTTGCTTTCAATTTTGGAGTTTGTTCACCTTCCTTAAATGGGTTGACATCAATGTCCACTCATTTTGGATTACCCTACCTGCACCTGACTGATCCTGGTACAAATTCAGTTTGGAATGACCTCATCAGCCACACTGTCTACCTATTGAATGATCAGCATGCCCAGTCTACTATTTAAGTAGAATCATTTCTCCTAATGAAGACAAGTTTATCCACATTTGTGTTGGTTTTATAATCTTAAAGCATTTTCCTTTCCTTTTTGCCAAAAGAAATTCTTCTTTGTTTATTCCAGGAAATTAAGGTATGTGCCCTGAATTTTGCCCTGAAGGCTAACCAAAGGCTAGTTTTAAATCTCAAATATTTTGTGATAAAGGTTTCCTGCTGTGTTTTCTTGTATGTTGTCCCCAAGAGCCAAACACAAAAAATAGTGCTCACTACAGAGGCTGCCAACCCCTTGGTTACTCTGTTTCCCTGCACATTCTCTGGTCCTTCTCCTATTGTTACAGGAGTACCTGAATCTCCTAAAGTTTCAAGTCCCCCTCTTGAGAAGGATATTACTGACTCCCCAAGAACACTTATGGTAATGGTGTTGTTGCCCGGGCCCTTGTGGGCCCCTCTCTTGGGCAAGTTCCTTAGGTCAAATTTTCTAAGGTCAAAAGGGCAAAAATTGAAACACTATGTAGGATGTAAAAATTGAAAATATCAAAGATCAAAGTGCAAAAATCAATTTTACAGAGGTTAACTTTGAAGCCAAATAAAATACAGTTCTTCATATAAAAAATATATTTTAAAATCTTTCTAGACTAAAGAGATCCCAAGAAATTCTTTTCTGCAATAAAAAGTATATGCTATATAATAAAAAGATTCTTAAATTAGCTGTTTTCTAAAGCAAGTTTATTTTGGGTTTAAAAGCAGAATTAGACTAGAATTTATATGTAAATGTATTCAATTGAATATAAAATATGAAGCTACACAAAAAAATGCTTTATAAACTATAGTTTCAATAAAAAAATTTAATTTCATTTTTGGCTTATGTAAAGCTATACTAATACTTCAGTATAAGCAAAATAAAGGATTTTTCCTGCAAGATACAAGCATATGATTTTGGGTATTTTGGTTTATTAGTGATCTTATTTCAATGATAAAAGATATAAAAGTCTATCATTAAAATAATATAAAATACATTACTTTCTTATTAAAGCTATACTATACAATTTTATACTTAATAAAAGATATAGCCTTATATCTTATTTATAAGTCACAATATTCATAGATATCAAGAATCTGACACTTACATCTCATAAAATGAAGACTTGAATATTTTTATGATAAAACACTGTACTTTCACCAAAAGATGGTATAAATAGTTCAAAGTTGTATATCAAAGAGAAACATTTTATACATCTTATTTCACTCTAATAAATATAGTAAAAAGATATAATAGAAGATAATTGAGGGTAAGAATGAAGAGAGGATAATATAATATAATTGAGGATAAGAAAGGAGAAGAGAAGAGAAGAGAAGAAAGAAAAAAAGAAAGTTTTTTCTACTTGGTATCAGATTTTATATAATTCACCCTCTTGACAACGCAGAAAGTTTTTAAAAAAAATTTGGCCCCCAGCACATTCAAGGGACCAACAAAATGTTAAATTTTTTGAGGGGGAATGAGAGGTGGGAAAGGAGAAGTGGGAAAGGAGAGGTGGAAAAGAGAAAATTCAAAAGAGAAACCTTCAAAAGAAAAACCAAGAGCTTACTATAATTTGATTTAGGCACTTCAATTTCTGCACTTTGTTTTGTGCACTTTGATTTTTTCCTCTGAAATAACATAGGAAAACATAGTACAATATTATAAAAATTTAATATTTTTTGAAATTACCTCCAAAACGCACCTATCTTTAAATATTGTAATAAAACAAAAACCTTACAAATTTTTTTATTTATTTTTATTTATATTTATATTTAAATATCAGGTCTTGAAGAATCTATATGAGAAATTTCAAAAAATTTAATGATTATTTAAAATTTTATAAGCTTATAAAAAGTGTGACTAAATCTAAAAAGTCAATTTTTGATTTCCTCGCTTTTGATTTGAGGAACTCAATAAAACATAGTGAATAAAATATTAATTTTTTGCTAAAATTTAATATTAAGTGTACCTAGTTTTGTTGGTACCTTTTTGGATTTCAATTTGACTACTTTTTGATTTCTGCACCCATTGAGAAACTATATGTAAAATTTTATATAAATTTTTATGAGATAAAATTTTATTTTTTAAAAAGAAAGAGCTTATAATAGCATTTTATGTAAAGATTTGAACAAAACAAATTAAAAAAATTGCCTAAAGTTAAAAAAGCTTTTTTAGCTCTTGATTTCTTTTTTTACATATATAATTTTTTTAAATTTTAAATTTATTTTTAATTTTGATGTGTCAAATATTAAATTGAAGATTTTTTTGCACTTTGATTTTTGCACTTTCATTTTGTCACCTCTTTTCAAAGAGGTAAATAAATTCTATTTTTGCAAGCCCAATTTATTAAGGTGTGTTTTAAATTGCATCAATTTGGGCACTTCAAACTTAGTTTTTTAATTTTAGCCACTAGTAATTTTTTTGGAAAAACTTTTATTGAAAAAAAGTGCAGAGATGAAAATCTCCATTGATTTGGAGATTCTGATCTCCACACTTTGACTTTAGTCACTTGCCCCCTCTCTCAGCTTTCTTCTTGAATTATGAACAAGCTTGCGCTGCCGCGCGCTCCCTTCTCCATACTGGTATGGTAGCCATATATACAATTCCTGGTCTCCGCCCTGGTTGCGCCTCTGAAGACTTGTCCTCCTTCTTGTTAGATTTTGGCCTCCCTCCTAGTTTAATAGAATCAATATAAATTATTGGTGTGTTGGTAAACCAGTTCATCCAGCCCGCCTTGGTCCACCATCAACTAGCATTGGAATCCCAGAATCAACTTCTGTCTGCTGTGGCGTCTGCAATAACCAACAATCATACCCATAATATGTCCTACTAAGAATGGACACACAGTCTCTTTGCCTGCATTTTAGATGAACAATGTGATTCATTGGCCTCCCAAAAATACCTGACCTCATTGCTGAACACACTTTGCTCCTCTCTCCCTGGATACATTAGAGAGCAGTTCTGTGAGCTAGATGAGTATCATGCTGTCTGGCAAGGACAGATTGAATCCACCCTTCTCAGATTCCAACAAGTCTTTGAGACCTTGGTAAACAAACTCAATCAATTTTGAGAGCACACCAATGTTCAGCTAGAATTGGTGGGGTCCAGTATGGACAATTGGGGCCATAGATTGCAACAACAATATTACATGGACAAGACTATGTTGAGCAATATTCTATTTCAAGTTCAGACTTACGTTGACAAGCAGGTGGTGGCTGCGGCTCTGGTGCCACTTATGCCTCCCCCTGAAGGCCTTACTCAATCTGGGGCTAAGATTTGAGAGGCCATCACTGAGCTTAAGGCAACTACCTGCCGCCAGACCTCTGCTTTTAATCCACTTATTGCTGAACCTGTACCAGATCATCATATCATCATCCTGACTGATCTGGTGGTTACACTAAAAAGTGAGATTGCTTACCTACGTCAATGCCTCCCATATCAAGAAAAATTCTCCTCTGAAGCCATTAGTAATGACAAAAAAGAAACAGGAGAAGTACCTGCTCTTGACAATCACAGGTGCTGCCCAGGTTTAGAAGGACAGCCATGTGTAAATTGTGCCCTTGCTATGAATAACTTGGCAGCAGTGACCAACAGTGTTACAGATAGACAGGAGCTTTAGAACAAGAGAATAGAATCTATCCTGCCTATCAGAGACTATGAATGACAAGCTTTCCCATTTGATACCTCAAGCCACCGCCATTTTCACTTGAGTCAATGGAGTTGCAGGTACATTAGCAGTCCAACAGATTCAAATTAATGAGATCAAAACTGTTGCTGCCGCCACTGCTAGAGATATTAGTGGACAGAATAGCTCTATCCTAGATATGTTAGAAGAAAGCCTTCATCTTCTATGGGCTAGACAGCCTCCTGCTTAATCCAAGTTTAAGGAAATCCACCTATTAATGTTCTCAATCCAGGCAATAACAGCCAATCTACTTCTTCATACATTGATTTCAATTATAAGCCCACCTTCAAACAGATCTTAGAGCCTAAGACCTCAACCATTTCTGCTTTCCTGACAATCTATGAGACGGCCATGCAGAGGGCTACTGACAACCTCAAAAAGAAGCATATCATGACCTGTTTGCACCCCACTTGCCAAGAGGTTGTTATCCCACAGCTCCCCTTCATAGTCACTTGGGAAGTCATAAAACGTCTCCTCATTAAGGAGTTTGGAGGAAATCTTAGTTTGGAGGTTAAGAAGGATTCATTCATGCATATTGCTTTCAAACTTAAGGAAACATTGGCTGAGTTTGTTGATCACTTCTACATTGAAGGTCTAAAACTCATTACCAGTTGTCAATTGACTCCCCAGGAATCTTACACTGCCTGTTCTAATGCTCTTAAAGTAAACCAACTCCTGTGTTTACACTTTAAGGAACACAAAGTGTCCCTCAACTATATGAAGTGTATTAAGACCCTCCTGCAGGATATGCATCTAACTCATGGTGGGACTGTGGTCTACAAAAGTAAGACCAACAACTCTGGCACTACCTCTTGTACCCCTCACATCATGACCCTTGGATCCTATGGACAACACAAATAACAGGGTTTTCATAACTGCAGTCATATATGGCACCACTTGTGGTCCTGTTCTAACACATGTTTAAAAGGATGTGATCCTAAGGGACAGTCAGGAAAAGAAAATCAGCTTAGAGGCAAAGATGCTCTCTGCTGACCAATCCCCTCTGTCTCCTCCTAATCCACCCTCTGATGAAGAGTTGTCTCCCTCTTCTGGCCCAACTATCCTCCATAATTTCCATGATCTCTTTAGTGATTCTGAACCTAATGATTCTGATAATGATAATAATGACAGCTATCACTATTCTGTATTGGCTGTCCCTGAGACTGTGTTGGTTCCATACAAACTTTGCTCAGAGAAGACCACAACTACATCTTGCCCACCTCTGATGTAAGGTCTGATAGCCTGGGGTAAATTATTGTAGACTAAAGCCTTTGACCCAAGAATATTAATGTTTGTTAAGTATAAAAAGGTTAGTGAATTTTGCAACAACAACTACACTAAAGCTCCTAAAAGTTTATAAGATGTGAATTAAGGACTAAGAAAATTTATTAAACCTAAGAAAAGGAAATAGAGACCAGTCTTAATGACTGAATATTGGGTCAGAAAGTCAATTTCTAGGTCTGGGTAATGATTAGAATTAGATGAAGGGTTAAAACTATCAACTATATAAGTGTGTGTACCACTATAAATATTTCCTAGCTGATGAAAAATGTAGTCAAAAGGAATAATAAATCTAAGAATTCTAAGAGAAGGTAATTTTCAAGAGAAAGATTGAAAAAGAAGAAAACACAAGCCACAAACCCTAAAAAGTACCTTTTTTGAGGTGAAAGTCAAACAATCTCAACTTATTGTTGAGAATGGTAAACCAAGCCTTTTATTTAGTTTTTATAGAATGAGTTGCAGATTTAAAATTAAGAGTTTAACCTGTACAGGTTAACTGACTTGAGAGGGACAAAAAAATCATGGTTTGTGGTTTAACTGCTTAACTAACTTTTAACAGTTAAGTATGCATAAAGGAGACTTTGGAGGGAGAAAAAGTGGTTATGACAAGTGCCTATGCGGTTTAAGCAAGCAAAAGGGAAGGAAAACTAAGTTTGAAGCCTAGGGAATGACGTAATTGACGTATAGTGAAGGGTAAGAATGTTTGCAAACCAAATTAATAACTTGGTGTATAGGTCCAGAGTTCAACTCCAGTGGCAGAAAGGTAAGGAGTTTTGAAAACCACTGTTAATCAATACTAGATTGATAGAAGGCTTGGGAAAGCAATAATCAAATCCAAGTTAATACAGGTAAGGGATGAAGGAAAGGGGAGGGTAAAAAAGTGCAAATAATATGGAGAAGCAGACTGGGTAGTTTGAAGAAAAACAAAAACCTAATTGATGTTGACAGAATAGCAGCTATAAAATGAAAGTTAATCCTGACATCTGACTGAAGATAAAGCTATGGTGGCTTGTCCTTATCTAGCTCAAGCTCACTGACCCCCTGTCTTAGTAGACTCCTTGAAAGAATCTGCTGAGTTAGCTGAGGGCCTCTTCCAGAATGTCTCTGTATCCCTACCTTTGCAAACTGTTTACAAGGAAATTTCTTCTTGAAATGTATGTTAGAAAAGTGGGAAAAGAACTGGTAGCTGCTCAATATGTCCTGGCAGTCTTACCCCCTTTTGGAAAAGATACCACCCACGTAAAAGTATCCATCCAGAAAGTCAAGATTAAAGCTATCTTAGACACTGGCTCTCCCATTAATGCTGTGTATTCTAAACTGATGAAGAAGCTCAAGCTGGCTCCCAATCTCAACTACATTCAATGCTATGGGTTTTTTAGTATGGCCCAGATCAGAGCTATCAGCACTTACTCTGCTTTGCCAATGAGGTTTGGGAAGCTCCTCATTGCCTTCCCTGCAGTTTTTCTAGAGAAAAAAGGTTAGGATCTTTTGTTAGGCACCTAGTTCTTCCAAGAGTACAATGGGATTATCAACCTTTGAGATGGCTATCTGTCTCTCCTAGGATATGAGGTCCCTTTAATCTTTGAAGAGCCTCTGCATATCTCTGGAAAAAGGCTTAAGACATGTGCCCTCAAATATCCTACATGCATCTTTTCACTAAAGTAACAGACTCACTCCTTCAATATGTGCTCCCGTCCACCGTCTTCCCCTGCTGAGGAAAGTGTCCTGCTACTTGCCCCAGCCTCCATCACTATCCTTCCTGGCTCCAAGGTGATCATTGACTCCCAGATATCCTATGAGTTTTCTGAGAAATCCTTCTTAGAGTTATACTCTCCTGAGTCCCTAAGTTGTAAAGAACCCTGTTTATGTCCTGGGATTTTAGATCAAACTCATAAAGAACCTGTACAACTTTTGCTGGCTAATTTTAATGCTTCACTAAGAAGGTCTCAAATATTCAGGGTTTGGGGCATAGTTGCATCTTAGGAGCAGAACAGGTGGACTCTCTCTATCCCTTCAGAGCATTCAGCAACTTTAATCTACCAGAAGAAGACCCTCAAGTTCTCTTCCATTCACTGCTGATGATTTCCTGCAACTATCACCCATCCAGCAGAAATATGTGCTAGAACTGCTCAACCAGTTTAAAAATATCTTTGCCTCTGGGCCTACAGACTATGGTCTAGCCAAAGGGGTCATCCATCAGATAGATACTGGTGACGTGCCGCCCTTTTGTGCCAAGCCTTACCGCCGCAGTAGGGTAGAGGACACCCAGGTTTCTAATGAGCTTAAACAACTATTAGATTCTGGATTACTTGTTCCTTCCCAAATTCCATGGGCCTCCCCCTTGTTGATCCTCAAGAAGAAGAACAGAGGCCACCACATTGTGATGGATTACTGCTGTCTAAACTTGCTCACAAAGAAGGACTCATACCCCTTGCCTAGAATTGATGATGCTCTCAGACAACTGGGCGGTTCAAAATTCTTCTCTGCTATGGATTTAGCTTTGGAATACTGGCAGGTCAACTTTTCACCAGAAGACAGAGAAAAGACTGCTCTCATCACATCTTAAGGGCTCTATGAACCTACTCAAATGCCCAAGGACTCTGCAATACCCCATCTACGTTTCAAAGAGCTATGGATTCCATCCTGCAAGACCTAAAACTCTCTTGTGTTCTTGTATATCTTGATGTACCACTGTATTCAGCACCTCCTTTACCAACCACTTAGAACACCCCAAGGCTGTCTTAATCAAGATTCAAGAAGCTGGCTTGAAACTCAAACCTTCCAAATGTTCCTTCTTTTGAGAGCAACTCAAATTCCTGGGTCATGAGGTCACCCAAACTGGAATCTGCCCCATGAATAATAAGGTAGAAGCCATTGAAAAGATGCAGAGCCCAGCCAGTAAACAGGATGTGCAGGTCTTCTTGGTGATGATTGGGTACTACTGCCAATTAATCCCTAATTTTGTCTCCCTGGGTAATCCCCTCTTTCAACTCCTCTGTGCTGATAATAAATTCTTCTGGAGTCCAGCATGTCAATATGCCTTCAATGCTCTCAAAGAAACACTGACTGAAGCCCCAGTACTGGTTTACCCTGACTTTGCCAATCTGTTTGTGGTTCATACAGATGCTAGCATGGCTGCAATTGAGGGTGTCTTCTCCCAGCTGGACTCTGAAGGACTCAAACACCCTGTTAAATACTGCTTGCGCAGCTCAATGTTCATGAGAAGAACTACACTTTCACCAAATGGGAGTGTCTGGCTGTAATATACTCTACCAGCAGTTCAGAGTGTATCTCCATGGGGTACACTTCACAGTGGTAACAGACCACGCCTCCCTACAATGGCTGAAGACCCTCAAGGATCCTGAAGGGCGTCTGTCGCCTTGGGCCAGTAAGTTCCAGGCCTACAACTATAAAATCATTCATCAAGCTAGAGCTGTTCACCAGAATGCTGACTGTCTCTCCTGCCTTCCTACTGTTGCCTTAGTATCCTATATGGCTGACATTCTCTATGACAAACTTATGAAGGATACTTTTTTGTGGGGGGAGGAGCCAGTAGAGATACAGAGGTCTCTCAAGAAGTTAGCTGTTGACACCAAGGTATCTAAGGAACAACTCCTGAAGCTTTGTGGAGACTCTTGGCTACCGTATGTATGCCCAATCCTACACATGGACTTGGTGGTGGCTGCTCACAAGACTACTGGTCATAATGGTATACAGAAGATGTTAAACTTGCTACAACAGCACTGCTCCTGGGAAGAAATGCACAATGATGTCTCTAATAGATAGCCACCTGTCATGACTGCAACATTGAGAGACCTAAGATTGCCAAGTTCCAACAAAGACTTATATGCCCTGGTTTTGCCTTCCACACAGTAGCCATTGATGTAGTGGGCCCCTTGCCAGTTACCAACAGTCACAACAAGTTAATCATTGTGGCTGTTGATCATCTGACTAAATGGGTAAAGGCTAAGAAATTTCTCTACCAATATGCATTGGTGATAGCCAAGTTCATCCTGGAGAACATCATATACAAACATGGTTACCCCCAGATTCTGCTAGCGGAAAATGGTACCAATTTTACTGGTCACATCATCCCCTGCCTCAACCAAATCATGGGAATCCATGGGACGCTATCTACCCCTTATCACCCACAGACAAATGGCATTATAGAGCGCACTAATGGAAGCCTGGTCCAGATACTCCAGAAGCTCAGTCATCAACATGAGATTGAATGGGATACCTTCCTGCCTGCAGCCACCTTTGGATACAACATTGGATACCATTATGCCACTGGTAATACATCCTTCCAACTGCTCTATGATTGGCAACCAGGACTTCCCCCTTTATTATATTCCCTGGTAAAGCCCAGTCTGGCTGTGTCCCCAGAGGCATACCTTAAAAAACTTGTTCAAACCCTTATCTTCTTACAATTAGAAGCCTACACTGTAAACTTAAACCATAAGTTGCAGGACCTAGAACAAACTGAATCCAAAAGCCCCGCCCTATCCACTTATTTTTTTAGGAGACTCAGTATACTTCTTCAGCAATAGAGGGTACAGCCAGAAATACAAACTTTCTTCCCTTTGGCAAGGCCCAGTTCAAGTTATCCAGAAGATTGACCCAACTCCTACACCCTTAAGGAGCCTCATTCTTGGTGCTTAATCACTAGAGTACATTCTCAGTATATGTATGCTGCTGCTAGTGATCAAGAATAAGCCCCAATGAGGACAAAAAACTGAAAAAAGCCTAATTGAAAATTTTATTGGGTTGTTGTCCTGTTTGTGATAGTGATGTACAAATGCATGAGGAATAAGAATGAATGAACAAGGCAATTATTGGATACTGACAAGATTCTGCCAATATTGCATCAATTGTTCTACCACCTGAATGGCGGCCAGGAAACACAACTGGCTACCTACGGATCTGCAAAGCCAATGACCAAGGATTGGGCAAAAACCCACCAAACAAGAGACACAATTGACCCCAATGTCTACAGTAAAGGCAACCCCCAAGAAGATACAGTCCCACAAGAGACTCTCACAAAGGGCATATTATACTTGGATATAACCACTCATCCTGTAGAACACCAACAAGGCCCACTCAAGGAGGACCCCCATGTTCTCCTCCTGCTTGGAGTCACAATGGTTAGTCCCTCAAAGGACAAGGTTATCAGTCATCACTATTGACACCATATGAGCAGTACCCTCCATTGTGTACGACTTCAACACTTCCCGGAAGACCTGCCAAAGACGTTGCTCAAAGTTTTCAGAGGTTTTCCAACTGACTGGTTGAGCCTCTGTAACCCTAGGTGTTGCCCAAGCGCAAAGAACTGACTTCAACATGTTGGATACTGTCCCCTGTTGTAAGACTGAGAGTCCCTGGCCATTAAATTGGAATTCTCCCAACTGAGTCTCCAAGTATTCTTCTGCAGCTTGCATGAAGAACTGCCAATGTATGCTGTTGCCCCTTTGCAACCCAGTCCCTGTCACCTCCCTGTGCTCACCCAAGGCTAGGAAAAATGCAGCAAATAATGGGTCTGTTCCCACTAAGACCAACTGAGGCATCTGCAGCTGATCTAGCTGAGCCCCCAAGTCAAGATAGCTGCCATTCACATCATTCAGGGCTAACTGCTTCTCCACTGCCTTTTCTACCTCCACTGGCCTTGTATGCTTGCGCCTCTTTGGGATTACCACCTGCACCTTCTTTAAGGCTCTTCTTGGAACTCTTCTGGAGTGACTGTTCACCATAGCCGCCATTGTGAGATGCCAATCCCCTTTTAACCCTGTTGTCTAATCCAGTGGAGGGAAATGCTGCAGATCCTGAATGGATTAGATAATAAGACGTCTACTCAGGGATCAAGTGACAAAAAATTGCGCAATTGCTTTATCTCAACCTGGTTTTGATAGGGTTAATTACATTAAAAACACCTAAAAACGGGTGTTCAAAGCACCTTTCAAATGTGCATTGGGTTTGGGCTTTACTTCTGGGGTTATAAATAGGACAGCGTAGATATTGCCACTTGCCTCTATTAGGCAAGGCGTGTAGAACCAGTTTTTCTCTTATGCGGCTCTTTCTAATGTACCTTTCTACTCCCCTCCTTTAAGAAATTCCTTCTGCCTGTGCCTCCTTTCCTCTGGTGGAAATCCCCCGCCTGTTACTATATAACTGCAACACTATCTAAATAAACATCAGTTTTGTCTTCATATCCTTATATTCTTCTGTCCTATCAAAGGCTATCACTATACCAACCACAGGTATAGTATTAAGAGTTAGGATCATTGATTAACTGTTTGTATAAATAGCACCCTTTACTTCTACAAATACAACAAATAGCAGATCAACTCCTGAGGCTCACTTAAAGCCTACCTTCAAGCAAGTCTTTGACCCAAAGACATCCACAATTGCCGCCTTTCTAACCATCTACAAAACTGTAATGCGTAGGACTACCAACAAACTCAAGAAAGAACATATCTTGACCTGTCTCCACCCTACCTGTCAAGAGTTAGTGGTACATGAGATTACTTTCATTACCACCTGGGAAGATATGAAGAAACTACTAATTGAGGAGTTCAGAGGAGATCTTAGCTTATAGGTGAAGAAAGACACATTAATACACATTGCCTTTAATCCTAAGGAACCCTTAGCTGAGTTTGCTGATAGTTTTTACATGGAAGGTCAGAAAATAATAACAAGTAAAAATTTGACTGTCCATGAGGCCTATACTGCTTGCGCCCAGGCCCTTAAGATCAGCCAGCTATAATGTTTGCACTTTAAGGCACATGAGGCTATTCTTACGTCTATGAAGAGCATTAAGACCCTCTTCTAATACATGACCCTCACTCATTTGGGCTCAGTGGTACAAAAAAGGCAATCTTCTGCATCAGGTACAAGTTCCCACACTCCTCAAATCCTAGCTATTAATGCCTAAAACCAGCTCAAACAACACAGCTGTTGTAATTGTGGACAGGTAGACCACAAATATTAAGTTTGTAAAAATCCTTGTGTTAAAGGAGCTGACCCTAGAGACCAGGTGGAAAAAGAGAGGTTAACCTAGAGGTAAAGACACTCTTGGTTGACAACTCTTCCCAGTCTCCCCTTCACCTCTTTCTGCCTCTGCTGAGGATGCATCTGATTCCCAAGCTCCTCATATCCTTCTTCTCTTCTGCAGCATTTTGGAAAACTCTGACATGAAAGATTCTGACACTGAGGATTCTGATGCATATAGCTATTCTGTCCTTGCTGTACCTGAGACCATTTCTGACCCTTATAAGCTGTGTTCTGAAAAGACTACAACCACAGCTAAACCTTTTGCTGACACCAAACAGATTGTTTCAAGACCTACCTCACTCAAGCTAAGAGATCACCTGTCTTAGTAGAAACCTCTGAAGAAGCTGCTGAGGTAGCTGATGCCATCTTCCAAAACGTCTCCATTTCACTTTCCCTGAAGACTGTTTATAAGGAGTTTCCTGGTCTCAGGCGCATGCTAGAAAAATGGGATAAGGAATTAGCTAAAGCACAAGATGTTGTGGCTGTTCTTCCTTGTTTGTACGTACAACTACTTGCATAGAGATATCCATCCAAAAGATGAAGATCAAGGCTGTCCTTGATACTGGTTCCCCAGTCAATACTATATCTTTCAAGTTAGTGAAGAAACTCAAGCTAGCCCCGGACCTCAACTATCACCAGACTTATGGGACAGCTGGTATGTCTATGACATGGACTATTGGTGTGTACTCAGCTCTCTCTATGCGCTTTGGCAAGCTACTAATTGCTGCCCCTGCTGTAGTCCTGGAGAATAAGAGCTACAATATATTGGTAGGCACTCAATTCCTCCAAGAGTACAATGGGATCATCAACATGAAGGATGGTTACCTTCTATCCTTGGATACAAAGTTCCTCTCATCTTCAAAGAGCCTGTTAAGATGCCTGAAAAGCAGCTCAAGATGTGTGTCTTAGAATACCCTTCTGGAATCTTCACCAATAAGTACTGCACACATTCCTCCAACATAAAATGCCCTCCCTTCAGCCTGCCCTGCAACTGAAGGAGTTGCCCTCTTGTCTACCTCAGCTGTGACCATTCTTCTTGGGTCTCAAGTTATCCTTGACTCCTAAATCTTGTATGAATTGCCTGAGTGTACCTTCCTAGAGCTATACTCTTCTTTCTATTTAGGGTGTAATGAGCCTCATCTCTACCCAGGAATCCTAGACGCTTCTCATAAAGATACCGTGCAGTTACTTGTGGCTAACCTAACTCATGTACCTATCACTGTCTCTAGAGGACAAGTGGTTGGCTACAGCCTGCTCTTAAATGCGCCTAATGTTTTCTTGCTGCATCATTTTGGTACCTTCTGTGACTTCAATCTACCAGAGGAAAGCCCTCAAGTGTTGTCCTGATTCAGTGCTGAAGATTTCCTGAAGTTGTTTCCTGTACAACAAAAAGAAGTTCTTGATCTGCTCAACCAGTTTGCCAATATTTTTGCCAAAGACGGTACCAATTATGACCTGGATAATGATGTCATCCATCAGATTGATACTGGCAACGCCCCACCCTTCTGTGCCAAACCCTTCAGACAAAGTAGAGTAGAGGATGCTCAGGTGTCCAATGAACTCAAGCAGTTTCTGGATGCTGGACTACTTGCTCCTTCCCATAATCATTGGGCTGCCCCCTTGCTTATCTTGAATAAGAAGAATGGAGATCACTGTATTGTGATGGACTATCATCAGTTAAATTCCTTAACCAAGAAGAATTCTTACACCCTACCTTGCATAGATGATGCTCTTTGTCACCTTGGAGGTTCTAAGTTCTTTTTGGATATTAATCTTGTATCTGGCTACTGGAAATTCAACCTCTCTCCCAATGATAGGCAAAAAACTTCCCTAATCATCTCTGAGGGATTGTTTGAACCTACATGTATTCCCCAAGGGCTTTTTAATACCCCTGCTACATTCCAGAGGGCTATGGACTCCATATTACGTGATCTGAAGCTTTCATGTGTTTTGGTCTATTTGGATGGTATCACTGTATTTAGCACCACGTTCACAGATCATCTGGTTCATTTTAAAGAGATGTTCGTTAAGATCCAAGAGCTGGGCTTAAGCTAAAGCTGTCCAAATTGCCTTCTTTAAAGACTTCCTGGAATTCTTAGGGCATGAAGTAACTCAGACCAGAATATGTACCATGAATAAGAAAGTAGAAGCCATTGAAAAAATACTCCCTCCCACTTCTTTGAGAGAAGTCCAAGTCTTCTTGGGCATGATGGGCTACTAAATAAAGTTTATCCCTGACTTTACCAACATCAGAAAACCTTTGGTCCAGTTGTTACAAAATGTCCCTTTCAAATGGACCACCAGTCAACAACAGGATTTCAAGACTCTCAAGCAGAAGTTGAAGAGGCCTATATCCTTGTATACCCTGACTATAAGAAGTAATTCTCTATACTGACACTAGTGGCCTTGCCATTGGTGCCATTTTGGCCCAACTCAATGATGAGAGTGTAGATCATCCAGTAGCATATACTTCCAGAGCTCTGAATAAAAATGAGAAAAATTACAGTGTGACTGAAAAAGAATTTCTAGCTTTGCTTCACACTGTCAAGAAGTTTTGCCACTACATTTACGGTATGCACTTCACTATTGTCAAAAAGCATGCCTCTCTCAAGTGGTTACAGCAGTTAAAAGAACCTGAAAGACGCCTGGCTAGATGGGATCTCTGACTTTAAGGTTAAAACTTCACTGTAATTCACCTCCCAGGCCTACAACATCAAAATGCTGATGGACTCTCATGAATTCCTATCCTGGCTCTCTATACTGCTGAAGCTGATTGACTATATGAACTAATTGATCACCTCTCAGCATGTGATGCTGAAACTGAGGATACTTTCTTGGCCCTACAGAAGCTATCTCAGTATACTCTCATCTGAGACCAACAAATGTTCAAAAAGGTTAAGAATCAGTATCTTCTTTATGTCTGTCCAAGCCTATGGCTGTCCCTTATTCTGCAAGCTCATTGTAAGACTAGACATAGAAGGAATAGCCAAGACTTAGCATTGGCTTCTGAATCACTATTACTGGGAAGGCCTCTGCCTGCTAATTCCTGATGTTCTGGCTAGTT
Organism: Entomophthora muscae; assembly: GCA_014839935.2. NCBI lineage: Eukaryota > Fungi > Entomophthoromycota > Entomophthoromycetes > Entomophthorales > Entomophthoraceae > Entomophthora > Entomophthora muscae. The sequence goes on along the minus strand of QTSX02001549.1, from coordinate 58,323 downwards.
GTCATGACTGCCAACTACAGACACCTTGCACTGCCACTCATGATTTCAACCTGATGTCTCCCCAACACTCCTTTCATACCGTCAGTATTAATGCAGTAGGTCTTCTTCCACAATTCATATCTGAGTGTCAATTCATACTGATTGGTGTGGATCATTTCAGCAAATGGGTAGAAGCTAGACCTGCCAAAGACATCACAGCAAAGACAACTACTTCATTTCATTGCAAGACGTCTTCTATTGCTATGGATGCCCTCAATTACTACTTTCTGATAATAAATCCAACTTTAATGCCTGTCTGGTAACCTCTTTAGTAGAAGTGCTAGGGACTCATTCAATCCTTCTCTGCCCCTTACAATCCTTCTACTAATGGAGCTGTGAAATGGGCTAACTCTACATTGGTATCTATCATGAGGGAACTGACTTACTCTGATGCTGCCAACCGGGATCTGTACTTGTCAGCTGCTCTCTTTGCCTATGCCTCAGCAAGCACAGGGTTATTGGTTTCTCCCCCTTTGCCATGCTATACAGAAGAGAGACTACTACCCCCTCTCTCTTGGGGATGCAGCTCACTACCTCTGATTTTGCCTCTAATCCTGAAGAGAACATCAAAGTTCTAGTCAATTGCATAATTGAAATCCAAGCTTCTATGTATGCTTCTGCCTATAAGACAAAGACTCTGGAGTTAACATCAATCAATGCTGACTGTGCCTCTCTCCCAAAATTCTAAGTCAGAGACATGGTCCTCTACTATCAACATCAAGTTTGAGAAAGAGCTCAAAAGTTAATCTCTTTAGATTGGCCCTCTGTAAGTGACCTTCAAACAGGGTTCTGAGTACACTGCCAAACTGTTGTCTACAGGATGCCCCTTTTCCCAAGTCCACATCAATTCTCTCTGCAATTACACCCCCCAAGGCCAATCTAGAAGGGGGTAATGTTGTGAATCCCAATATTCATGTAATATCAATTTTGCCTTTGATGGGATTTCATTTTTGAGTGCAAAATCCTTCAGTTCCTTTTCTCTCCTCAAAATGAGTTTCACTCCAAATTGGATGAAGGACTTTTTTATGTTCCAACTGGTGATATGTGTGATCCTCAACCCACTTATGATAGCAGCCAGTAATCTATATGTCCTTCTACTGTGTTATGGTAAACAATTGCCATATAAAGATCATATAAATTCACCCAATAAAATTAAGTTCTATCTACACTCTTTCTTTGTATTTATTTTTAAACTTCAGCGCTATCTCACTAGTCTAGTAAAGAGGAGATTTCTGATAACTATCATTCCCAGGTCCTTAATTTAAATTCCTTATTCATCCCTGAAGACCAACCTCCAGCTTATTACAAACCCAATCCTACCGCTAGAATTTCCTGTTGTGTCTCTTAGCCACACCCAAGTACATGACAGCATTGGCTGTCTCAAAGAAATTGACAATACATGACATCATACTTATGCTTGAGGATCAAAGTGATTGGATGGTATGCTGGGAAATCACAAGTGGGCAGTTATGTATCCTTTGATAATTGGCTAATTCTATGGGCATGAAGGACCATCTTGGTGAACATTTCAGCAACCTTCTGAAAGGGGGAAAGTACAGTGTTTTTGTTAGAAGCAAGAGCCACCTGATTTAAAGTTGTGGGGTTGTGCTCTCTGTTTGTGTCCCCAATGTTGAATAACAACACATCTCCCAGGTGTACATTAGCATGGCCAGCAGGAAAATTGATATGTTGTGGCAGCCTGCTTGAATCTTCTCTTCAGCAGCTTCAGTGCATTCCATTTGATGGCTCAGGAAAATCCTGAATTTAGAAATTCCTAAGCTCCAGATAGCAAGCCTGTTGTGTTTGGCTCCTGGGGACAACATCTGGGAGGACACAGCAGGAAATCTTTATAACAAAAGATTTGAGGTTTGAAGCTAGCCTTGGGTTAGCCTTCAGGGCAAAATTAAGGGCATGTATCTTAATTTCCTGGAATACAAGATGAGGAATTCCTTTTGGCAAAAAAGGAAAGGAAAAGGCTTAAAGAATATTAAAGCTAACACAGATGTGGATAAACTTGTCTTTATTAGGAGAAATGATTCTACTTAAATAGTAGTCAAGGGCCAATGATCACTCATTAGGTAGACAGAGTGGCAGAGGGGTCACATTGGGGTGAGGTCATACCAGGATTAGACAAGGGCAGGTATGGTATTCCAAAATGAGTGGAGATTGGATCAGACTCATTTACAGAAGGCAAGGAATTCCTAAAGTCAAAAGCAAAACCAACCTAATAGTTTGCACATATCACTATTTGAAGGCCATATCAAAATAGCATAATGGCGCAATTTACAACATCTCCCCCCTCAAGATTAGACACAGGGAGTTGATATTTGTGGAGGAATTTGGAATGAACTTGGGAAAAAGGATGGCCAGATGACAGCAGCTTCACAGTATACTTGACGCCCTTATTGAAGGTGACTTCACAAGGTCCAACCCAGAGGGAATCAAGCTTATGGACCCTTCCTCCAGTACAATTCTGATCATAGAGGGCTAGGTCACCTACTTGGTACTCAGGGAGGGAGGTTCTGGAAGCATTGTAAGGTGAGAGCTCTAAATACTTGACTTTATAGGCAGTTGAATATGCTGTAACCTGAATGTCAATGATACAGTTAGTCAAGTCTTTGACATGAGCTTCAGGATTGACAGATGCATCAACTTTGATCAAAGGGTGTCCTAAGATTGAGGGAGTTGTGGCTTCACGCCTGTACAGTATGGAAAAGGGATACTGTCCAGTCACTTGGTGTCTACTGAGTCAATACACAAAGAGGGCAGCAGGGAGGAATAGATCCCAATTGGCGGCATCCAAGAGGGTGAGTTTCCTCATGATGGACACAAGGAAGGAATTTGCTTGTTTAACAGTTCCATTGGTTGACGGGTTATATGATGCAGAGAAGGATTGGTAAGTGCACATAGCCTCTACAATAGATGTTATGAGGCAAGCATTAAGGTTGATGGCATTGTCCAAAATAAAAACTTGAGGGCAGCCATGACAGTAGAAGATATCTTGCAACAAGAAATTAGCAGTGGTATTGGCAGTTATATCTTTTGTAGCTCTGGCTTTGACCCATTTACTAAAATCATCTACAGCTACCAAGATGAACCATCATCCAGACCTATAACAAGGGAGAGGCCCAACAGCATCAATGCTCACAGTGTGGAAGGCATTCTTAGGGGGATGAGCTTGAATTGATGTTGGGAAATTGGGGTTGTTGAGGCTGACAAGAATGAAAGGAGGCAAGGACATCAGAGATTAGGAGGCAAATTTTTCCCCAATAGAAGTTCTTGCACAACTAATCATGAGTTTTTGCTATACCCCCATGCCCAGTATCAATGTGGGCTTGAAAGATAATGGCTATTCTCATACTAGGACAAACAAAGGGCAGATAGATGTTATTGATTTTCTTGAAGAGTTGTCTATCCCAAATCACAGTATCTTTTGATAGGGCCTGCAGTGCCAAGCATATGTCTTCTGGATCAGTAGTCCAAGAGTCAGGATACCCTATTAACTTGTATAGACAATCAGCGTCAGCAGGATGGATAGCTAGGATTGGCATTCTGGACAGGCCATCAGCGTTCTGATGTTGGGCCCCAGGATTTTGTATCACAGTGAAATCATACCCTTGTAGATGCAGAGCCCAACGTGCTAGTCAACCTTCAGGCTCCTTTAGCTGTTGCAGCCATTTGAGGGAGGAGTGATCTGTGAACACTGTGAAGTGGGTCCCATAAATGTAATGCCAAAACTGTTTCACCACATGGAGCACCACCAAACATTCCTTCTCAGTGACACTGTAGTTCTTCTCGTGCTTATTGAGGACCCTTGACAAGTAGGCTACTGGTTAATCCACGCCTTCATTGTCAAGTTGGGTAAGGATGGCACCCACAGCTACTCCACTAGCGTCAGTATACAAGATGAACTCTTTATCATAATCAAGATAGACTAAGATAGGAGCCTCCTTGAGCTTGGCTTTCAGTGCTTCAAATGCTTGTTGTTGGCTGTCAGTCCATTCAAAGGGGACGTTGCAAAGCAGTTAGACAAGGGTTTCACTCAGTTCAGCAAAGTCAGGTATGAACTGTTGGTAGTAGCCCATCATACCAAGGAATACTTGAACCTATCAAAGATTTGTGGGAGGTAGCATTTTTTCAATGGCTTCCACCTTATTATTCATGGGGCAGATCCCAGTTTGAGTGGCCTCATGACCTAAGAACTCAAGACGTTCCTTGAAGAAGGAGCACTTGGAGGGTTTGAGTTTCAAGCCAGCTTTGCAAATATTGATGAAGACAGCCTTGAGGTGTTCCAAGTGATTCTTAAAGATAGCGCTGAACACAGTGATATCATCAAGGTATATGAGGACACAAGAGAGCTTTAGGTCTCATAGGATGGAGTTTATAGCCCGTTGAAATGTGGCAGGGGCATTGCAGAGTCCCTGGGGTATTTGAGTGGGTTCAAAAAGGCCTTCTGAGGTGATAAGCGCAGCCTTTTCTTGATCTTCAGGAGATAAGTCAACTTGCTAGTATCCTGAAGCTAGATCCATAGCTGAGAAAAACTTGGAGCCACCCAGCCGCCTGAGAGCATTGTTAATTCTGAGCAAGGGGTGTGAGTCTTTCTTAGTGATAGAGCTTAGGAAACAATAGTCCATTACAATGTGATGTCCGCCATCTTTCTTCTTGAGAATCAGTAACAGAGAAGCCCAAGGACTTTGGGAAGGAGCTAGTAACCCAGCGTCCAGAAGTTGTTTGAGTTCTTTAGACACCTGAGCATCTTCCATCCTACTACGGCGGTATGGTTTGGCACAAAAAGGGGATGCATCCCCAGTATCAATCTGATGGATGACTCCTGTGGCTAGGCCATAGTCTGTAGGTCCAGAGGCAAAGATGTTGCTAAACTGATTGAGCAGGTCCAACACGTCTTTTTGTTGGATGGGAGACAGTTGGGGGAAATCAGCAGCAGTGAACAAAGAGAGAACTTGAGGATCACCCTCAGGTAGATTAAAATCACTGAACATTCTGAAGGGGTAGAGAGATGCCACTTGCTCTGCTCCCATTATACAACCATGTCCCACAACCTGGCCTCAGGTCACCTGCATGGTTAGGGCCGTTAGGTTGGCAAGCAATAACTGTACAGGCTCTTTGTGGGTTTGATCTAAAATCCTAGGACACAGGCGGGGTTCTGTAAGACTTAAGAATTCAGGTGAGTAAAGTTCCAAGAATGACTTTTCAGGTAGCTCATAAGAAATCTGGGAATCAATCACCACTTGCAAGCCCGGGGGATGGTGATAGCCACAGGTGCTAGCAGGGGTACCCCTTCTTCTGCAGGACAGGAAGAAGGAGGGGTACACATGTTGGAGGAGTGGGTCCTATACTTGAGAGAGAAGATACCCGTAGGGTACTCAAGCACATAAGTTTTAAGACGTTTTCCTGGGAGGCGTGGAGGTTCTTCAAAAATCAAAGGAACCTCATATCCCAAGAGCCAAAGGTATACATCTTGTAAGTTTACAATCCCATTGTACTCTCAGAGGAATTGAGTACCAACCAAGAGGTCATAGCTCTTGTTCTCAAGGACTACGGCGGGGGAAGCAATAAGGAGTTTCCCAAACCTCATGGGTAGAGCGGAGTAGGCACCAATGGCCTGGGTCTGTGCCATACCAGCTGTGCCATACAACTGCGTGTAGTTGAGGTTGGGGGCAACTTAAGTTTCTTCATTATTTTGGAAGATACCACGTTGACTGGAGAACCTGTGTCCAAGATGGCTTTGATCTTAACCTTTTGGATTGATACTTTCATGCGGGTGGTATCTTTCCCAAAGGGGGGAAAGACTGCCAACACATCTTGCCCAGGCTCATGCTCCTTTTCCCATTTAGCTAGCATGCACCGTAACGCAGGAATCTCCTTATATACAGTCTGTAGCGGGAGAGATACAGTTACATTTTGAAAGAGAGCTTCAGCTAGCTTGGCAGCTTCCTTGGAAGAGTCAACCAAGAAAGGAGGTTGATGGGCTTGAGCTAGGTAAGGGCAAGCCACCATAGATTTAGCTTCACTTGTAGGTACTCGAAAGTGTTGGTAGTCTTCCCAGAGCAAAGTTTTTAGGAACAGAGATAGTTCTGGAACAGCCAAGACAGAATAGCCATAACTATCAGAATCTTCAGGCTCTGAATTACTGGAGAGATTGTGAAACAGATGAAGGATAGTTGGGACAGAGGAAGAGGGAGCTTCCTTGTCAGACAGAGGATCAGGGAGAGACGGGGGAATTAGTCAGCAGAGAGTGTCTCCATTTCTAAGCTGACCTCTCTTTTCCCGCCTGTTCCTTGGGGTCACAACCTTCCACTTGAGGATTAGTGCAAGTACGCAAGTGGTGCCCTATTTGGCCACAGTTATGACAACCTTGCCTCTTAGTCTGTCCACCTGAGCCCAGCGTCATAATGTGCGGTGTACAAGAGGTAGTCCCAGCATTGCTGGCTTTGTTTTCACGTACCACCGTACCTCCATGTGTCAAATGCATGTCTTGCAAGAGCGTCTTAATACTCTTCATGGAATTGAGCAAAACCTTGTGTGCCTTAAAGTGCAGGCATAAAAGCTGGTTCACCTTCAAAGCATTTGAATAAGCCAGGTAGGCTTCCCGGGGAGTTAAATGTCAACTGGTGATTAACTGCTGGCCTTCAATGTAGAAAAAATCTGCAAACTCAGACAGGGTTTCTTTGGGCTTGAAAGCAATGTGCATAAATGAATCCCTCTTGACCTCCAAACTGAGATCTCCTCTGAAATCCTCAATTAGGAGGTGCTTCATGTCCTCCCAAGTGACAATGGAGGGGAGCTTGGGGACCACAACTTCCTGGCATGTGGGATAGAGACAGGTGAGGATGTGTTCCTTCTTGAGTTTGTTGGTAGTCCTACGCATTACAGTTTTGTAGATGGTTAAAAAGGCGGCAATGGTAGAGGTTTTTGGATCAAATATCTGTTTGAAGGTTGGTTTGTAGTTTAGATCAATAGAAGAGGACAAAGACTGACTGTTTTCACCAGGGTTAAGGACGTTAATATGAGGGTTTCTTTCAAACTTGGACTCAGCAGCAGGTTGTCTAGCCCAGAGGAGTCAAAGGCTTTCCTCTAGAGTGTCCAAAGTATAGCTGTATTGTCCACTAATATCCCTGGAAGTGGCAGCAGCAGTCCCAAATTTGTCAATCTTGATTTGTTGTACTACCAAGGTGCCAGCAATCCCATTGGCATGAGTAGCCAGAGAAGTGGTCTGAGCAACCAATGGGGCGGCATGTCCATTTAGGGTCTTGGTAAAGCAGGAGAGGTTTTGGACCTCTCTTTCCAATGCGTCTTGCCTATCAGCTACATCATTTGTCACTTTGGCAAGTTAATCTAGATCACACACACAGTGGACCCAAGGTTGAACTTCCAGACCAGGGCAACAACCATGATTGTCAAGAGCTGGTGTATTAACAACTTCACCTTCCTCTTCATCTTCAGATTCAGATGATGAATCCTCAGAGTTAGCAAGGCACTGTCTTAAGTATTCAATTTCACCTTGTAAGGTAGCCACCTGATCAGTGAGGAAGGCAATATAAGGTTCAGGAATTGGATCAACTGGAGGGGGATTCTGCACAGAAGCTTAACGCCGCATGGTAGCCTTGAGTTTGGCAATTGCCTCCCATACCTTGGTCTCAAAATCAGATGGGGTCTTGACAGGAGGAGCAGGAGGAGTCACCTCAATAGACGCTACCCTGTCATCCACATAATTTTGCACCTGTTATAGAGTATTGCTGTGTGCAGCCTTATCCAGACCATATTGATGCTGTAGATGGAGGCCCCAAGTATTGACAATAGCTCCTATTAATTTGAGTTGCAAGTTGAATGCTCTTTGAATCAATTAAGCTCACTAACCAGCGTCTCAAAGTCCTGACAATGGTTTAGCAGAAAGGCCTCAATTTGCTCATGCCACGCTGCCTGATGTTCATCCAATTTGCATAGTTGATCCTTTATGTATCCAGGGAGCGGGGAAAAAAGGGAGTTCAGGGAGGCAGTTAAGTACTTCTGTGATGCCAATGAGTTGCGCTGGTTGTCAGAAATACAAGCAAAGAGACTGTGTGACCATTCTTGGTAGGCCATATTTTGAGCATGGTTATTTGAGACGGCGGTGGCTACAGTATTTAATAGTTGATTCTGGGATCCTAAGGGAGTTGGTGGTGAACTAGGGAAGGTTGGATGATCTGATTGACCAACACACCAATAGTATCCATGAATTCCATCAACACAGGGGAGGAGACCAAAGTCCAAAAGGAAGGATTACAAGTCTTCAGAAGCATACCTGGGACGGAGGCCAGGGATAGAGTGCATGGCTACCAATCCAGAATGAAGAAGGGAGCAGGCAGCAGCACAAACTTGTTCATAGTTGAGAGAGAAAGTGGGAAGGGGGCCCGGGAGACAGAACCAATACCATAAGATTTGAGGGGCATTGGTGATGTTTTCTTCTAGAGGAGGACTAGAAACTTTAGGTTGATTGGGTACTTCAGAAACAAAGGGAGAAGGACCAGAGAATGTGCATGGGAACAGGGTAACCAAGGGGCTTGCAGCCCAGTAGTGAGCACCATTTTGCCGTGTTTGGCTCCAGGGGACAACATCCTGGAGGACACGGCGGGAAATCTTTATAACAAAAGATTTGAGGTTTGAAGCTAGCCTTGGGTTAGCCTTCAGGGCAAAATTAAGGGCATGTACCTTAATTTCCTGAAAAACAAGATATAAAAGTACTTTTGGCAGAAAGGACAGGAAAAGCTTGAAGATTATAAAAGCCAACGCAAATGTGGATAAACTTGTCTTTATTAGGAAAAATAATTCTACTTAAATAGTAGACAAGGACTGATGATCACTTATTAGGAAGACAGAGTAGCTGAGGGGGTCACATTGGGATGAGGTCATACCAGGATCAACTACAGACAAGTACAATAATCCAGAATGGGTGGATATTGAACCAGACCCATTTGCAGAAGGCAAGGAATTACCAAAGTTGAAAGCAAAACTGACCAAATAGTTTGCACATATCATTATTTGAAGGCCATATCAAAATAGCATTAATGGCAGGATTTACGGCAAAGCAGGTCTGAGAGACATTTTCTGTACATTTATCTATTGATATAACTGGATGTGGTTTGTCAAAATGCATTCCCTTTTGGGGTTGCTGTCAGGAATACACAAATGACTGTGCCCTCTTTCCTCTTATTTTTACCCTCAGGGTGTTCTTTTCACCAAAGTCCCATAATCCTGGACATTTTGTCAGGATACCAGGAGTACCGTGGGGCTCCAGCAGGCAAGGGAGGAGTCAAGGTGGGTACTGGGCTGGCCCACCAGATGATGGGACCTAACTTTACAAGGTAGGAAAGGGCCTTCCCAGCCACAGCCCAAGGTCCAGCTGCTGGCAAGGCAGAGTCAATCAATTCCGTGAGTGCAAGGTAAAGCACTCCCAGGAATTGACTACTCTGGCCAGAGGCATCAGAAGTGGGGGGGTTGAGATGGTTGGTTTGGGTGTTGAGGGCGGTTCCATGGGGACCAAGTAGGCGGCAGGATTGTTGTACTTCCCGTTAAAGATCAAAGGGTAGATGGTGATTGCTTTGCTGTCTCAGACAATTTGGTAGGGTTCCTTGGGAGCGTTTGGGCAGGTGTACCACTGCAAGTCTTCCAATGTCCAGGGTTTGCAGTCAGGATTGGCGAGGTACTCAGTGAAATGCAAAGGGCCAAATGGAGTGTTGGGTGGGCGGTAGTAGTCAAAGGCTTTGGGTTTATCAACTGGAGTCTGACTGTCTATCCCAGTAGAGGGATGCTGACGCTTGGGTGTATGCAGGTGGAAGAGTATCAAAAATAGGTATGGAAACAAATTGGCAAACCAAAGGTTCATAACAACTTTATTTGGTAAGGATGACAATACAGAACTTTTTCAAGTGCTTCTGATTTATATACTTACTCACATGCAGATGCCTCTGGGTATTCTTCTGATGCTATCTGTGTGGCAAGGCTTGGCATTTCAGATTCTGCTGTTTGGTTGGCTGCTTCATGGTTATTTTTGGGGTTTTCATGAACAGTTGTTTGGCTTTTTGATGGTCCATCTTGGCTTGGCTGGTCATTGATTTTGGCAGGTTTGGCTTCTGGGGTTTTGGGGTTTTTTACAATTAGATCACCATTTTTGGACTGGCTTGACAGGCTCTCTTGAGCCCAAAGAACTTGATTAAAAAAGGGGTCCCCAATTGGGGACCCCAAATTACTTAATGGAGGGTGGGTTTGATCTGGGTTTACTGGGAAGCTAAAAATAGCCTGCCCAGGCCCAGCCAAACCCACCAAGGCTTGGGCATAGCTTTTGGGGCCCAAAGCGGGGCCCTCATCTGCCACCAGGGCAGGAATGGTTCCCACACCTGGATTTGCTTTGAAAAGCAAAAATCTAGGTACAGGCAAATCTCCCCCGCCCGCTAGCCCCGCCTGGTGGCTAGGAGCGGGTTTGATTCCCACCCGGGGCTTCAAAGCTGTTACTTTTGTAACACATTTAATGCCAGTTTATAATAGTATATAAAATGGCACTGTCTGATATTATAGATACACAGCAGGAGATTGTGGCATCAATTTATGGGCTGTAGGGTGTTTTTCTAAAGATCATGCCACACTTATTGAGGCTCAGTATCTCTTGGAAATTTTCATTGGCTATCAGTCATCACTTGGGAGGCATGTTTGCCATAATGGCACCCAGATTAGGTCTAGCTTGATTTGATTGGCCTAAATTGTTGCAGGATAGTTAAGTTTGGATGAAGGAGGGACAGTTGCTTGTGTTTTAGTATGTGCCACAGTATCAAGCTAAGCTTGGTCTTGGGTTCTGCATACTGGCTATTAAATTGTGTCCAGTGCTACACCTGGTGACACATACAACTCACTCTCCCCGCAGCTTACATTGAGCTGGGTAAAAACAAGGGTCCATGGCAGTTATGCTCCCATGCTCAGTAACCTGGGCTTGTAGCTCTTCCAGTATTGCCTCTTCTCAGCATTGAAGCTTTTGTTTCTGGTATAAGCCATTCCAAACTAATATACCATAAAGATTCTCTCAGACACATAAATTGAACTAATGCCAGAGTATTAATTTTATTTAAATCTGTGATCCTATTCAAGACACTCTCTTGGATCTGGATGGCCAAATTTAGAAACACAGAAATTGATTATCCTGCTGTAGTTTCTGGAATAAATTTTAGTGGGTTCCCTCTTGAAAGGCACTATTCCCAATTTGAGTCCCAAAGATAATCAATGGTACCAAAAATTAGTTGTTTTATGTTCAAAAACATTGCTCTTGTGACTGAAACTTTTTTGCTCTCTGACTGTATCCCTTTTGCTAAATAAGACTATTGCAGCCAATGTGGCTTGCTTCATCATGTGGCTCATTTATTCCTGTCTTAATACAGTTCACATTTGTTTGGTGCCTAAAATTCAGAACTGTGTGTTCCATTTCAATTTTTTGTGCTTGGATATTTTTGTAGTCTGAACCAGGATAAATGGAGAATTTTTAAGTTAATCAAATTTAACATGGAACCTACTGCCTTTTGGTTTGTGACTGAACCAACCTGTTCTGAACTGAGGCATTTTTGTTTATCTCAGAAGGTTGAAAAAATACTATGCTAAATTTAATATCTTTATTTTGTTGTGATGGCTGGACCAATCATTTGCAATCAGTCAGCCTGGTCTCACAACCTTAATGCCAGGGATGACAACTGATGCCCTCTGGAATTAGAAGAGAAAGCAAGCGTCTCTTCTGTCACAAGTGATAGCCATCTGCATTTAATTCACAAGACAGAACCCCATTCCCAGGATTCAACCCCCAAACCCCCACAAGCTGTCAGCCTGCATTTTTTTGGGCTTGAACCAGGAAAATATTGGACTTTGGAAACCCCTTTAAAACCAACCAATGAGGTATAAACCACACTCAAACCACACCTGCTTATGAACCCCTCTAGCCTAGCCAATAGAAGCGCCAGCCTGGATAGAATTTATGTGATCAACTGGGGCCCCGCCAATAGAGCATGGCATGAATTATCCCAAAAACAAGGGCTGCCAGATGATGACAAATCCTCTGCCTCAAAGAGAGAATCCAAGATTCTCTGCCCAAGCCCAGCTAATGACAAGCCACTAATTTCTGATACCACAGAAGATTTCCAAACCTTGGGAAATGCTACCACTAGTTTCAGGAAGCCAGGCATAGGAAGAGGCATTAAGTGACTCAGGGCGGGATACCGCCAGGCCAGTAGGTAACGCCCACCAAAGGATGGGTGCTAACTTGATAATATAGGATACAGATTACCCAAGAAAAGACCAGGGCCCAGAGTTGGGAACTATAGAGTCTAAAAATCCTGTCAAAGTAATGTAGAGTAATCCAAACAGTTGAGTGGACATGGTCTCAGCGGTGGTGAAAGGTTCCATTGGGTGGTTGGGTTTCAGGATTAAGGGCAGAGTCATGGGGACAAAGTATGCCAGTAGATAATTGTACTTGTCTTTGAACAACCTTGGTAGCCTCTTGTATCAGTTTCCTCTGTGTCCTATGTATTTGGTTTCTCTAGTCCTTGCAAAGAGGTCAGCAATAAGGATGTTTTCTAAGTTAAACTCCAAGTAGGTGGGGTTGGCGGGTATTTGGTAAAATGCACAGGTCTAAAGAGGGCTCCAGGGGGCGGTATAGTGCCTGATGCAGGTTGGTCTCTAGAGGAGGCAGCTGCCTGGCTGTCTACTTGGCCGGAGTTGAGATGAAAGATCACTAAAACTAGATAAGGTAGAACTTTTTTTGGACCAAAGGTTCATAAAACTTTATTATTGAAAATGACAATAGGGTCATTCCCATATTGCCAGGGTTCTTATACCATGTGATTTTGCTTCTTTGCTTTTCACAGACTTCAGGCCCATGGACAATTTTCTGTCAAGGTATGGATCTTGAATTTTTGGTTTCAAGGGCAGTGGATCCTGGTTGTGCATGTCCTGGTGAACAGAAGTGGCAATACTTTGTTCTGCTGCTGCTGTTCACCATATCACCTGAGCAGGCCAATTGCATTACCCATTCTGTACTGAAGACTGGCAGCAGCTGGTGATCATTGGCAGGGCTAGCAGTAGGCCTTGTTTTAACCTCTTTTAGGCAAGCTACAACTTTTTCATAGGTCTGGGTCTTTGGTGGCACAAGGTTGACAGCAATATGGTGACTATTTGGGGAATCATCCTTAAGAAGCTGACAGTTCTTGGAGTAATTCAACAGCTCAGGTTTGCAACTCATGAGTTGGTGGGTCCCTGTTCATCCTGGGTGACTTGATTTACCTTTGGGGGATCAGGGTTTGATTCCAGGGTTTCCAATGTTGATATTGAACTTCCTGTCTTGATACTTGACAGGCTGAAAGGTTCCTATTCCTCCTGGTTGGAGCAAGACATCTCTGGCGGCCCAGTGTTTGGCCCAACTGGCAGTCTGGCAGGCTCCTGTCTACCCTGGTCAACACAAGGCATTTCCTGCGGGCTGGGGTTCAATTCCTGGGTTTTCAATTCAAGTATTGAAATGTCATTCATAACAACTAGGCCCAAATAATTTTGCAAAAGTTCTCTCATGATAGATCAGCATACTTATCCTCTGGGCCGCCAGAAAGCTGCCTATTGCCATTTTTGCAGCAAAGTGCTATGAAAATCGGGTTCTCCTGGGTCATCCCATACCTAACTCTAGCACTTTTTACCTACAGATTGATTTCTCCAGCTCCATCCCTTATACCAGCCAGCCCCACAATACTGCAGACCAGCTGCCCAAGCTGTACCCTCCCCCAGGGGCACCTTACAGCCGGGTACATTTCACAGAATATCCCCCAATCCTGCCAATTCAGAGCTCACCTCGGAAGAATTTCTAACCTACACCCCTGGGGCTAGAACCAGAGAGCCTGAACTCATTGGACGTGAGGGCACCTGGCATATCAAGCAACCATTACTATTCCAGGACAAATATAGCTACCTGCCCGCTTATCTAGTGCCTATGGATCCCCCTGTGACCCTGCGGCCTGACCGCCCCCAAGAAGCTGTAATTGTCAATGAGTCAACCTCCACCCAGTTATTTGGCATCCGCTACATAGTGCTCCCTGGATTGGTTGATTCTATGGTGCTCACTGATGGGCCGTGGGCCTTGCTTGGGAAATTGTTCCCCTATATTGTAAAGTTAGCTCCCATCCTGTGGTGGGCCTGCCTCTCTGGGCTGGTGGGCTGTCTGCCTGCAAGTTTTTCTGAACCTGCTGCAGGCTGGCTCCCTGAAACCTCTGTACCAAGCTCCTACCAGAAATGTTGCTTCCAGCCAAACCTTTCTCAGAGAGGTTGGGCTGCCCCAGGATAAAAGGTGTGCATCCCCATGCCTAAATTGAATTCTCTCCAACAAGCTCATCCCAGATCAGCTTGGGGAGGCTGATGGTCCAGAAATTGGGTATAATAACTCCATTCCTCCTGGTTGATTGAAGCTGCCATCCTCTAGTAAAGATTGTAAGGGGCCTTTGGTTCAGCTAGCTTATACCCTACTTTTAGACGGGATATTCCAGAACAAGTCAGTTCTCAACCCTCATCTCTAGAGAGCTTCCCTCCTTGATCCGTACTGGATGCTGCCACAGCAAGAATTGATAGAAGCTACCCCCTGTAAACTGTGCCACTGCTTCCTGATGTTCCCCTGGACATATATAAGGGATGGTACTTCTGGGTGCTATGTGGCGTGCAGTGAAGCAATCATTGACCTATCTTTGTAGATAGCCAGCTAAACCCAGAATGGTTTATGCCCATCTTTCCTTCTATATCATCACCACACCCACAGTTGGGAAGCTCTATGTAAGGTCTTAAGGCTCAGGGCAAATTATTGTAAACTAAAGCCTTCAAACCAATAATGCTTATATTAGTTAAATATAGAAAGGTGGGTAGGGTTTGCAATAATAACTGGATAAAGGCTCCTAAGAGTTTATATGAGGTAAAGTAAGGGCTAAGGCAATTTATTAATCCTAAGAAAATAAAATAAAGCCCAGTATTAATGACTGATGATTTAGCTAAGAAGTCAACTTCTAGGTCTGGGAAATGGCCACCACCTGTTGGTGGGTTAAAACTATCCACAATCAAATTGTGAGTACCACTATAAAAACTTCCTAACTGCTGAAAAATACAGTCAAATGGTATCATGGATCTAAGATGGAAAATGCAATGGTAAAGAAAAGGAAAACACAAGCCACAAAACCTAACAAGTACCTTTTTGGAGGTGCAAGTCAAACAATCTCAACTTATTGTTGAGACTGGTAAACCAAGCCTTTTTATTGAGCTTGGTAAAGTGAGGTGCAAATTGGAAGTAAAGGTTTAACCTATTAAGGTTAACTGATCATTGGTAAGAAGAAACCATGGTTTGTAGGCTAACTGCTTGAACTAACTTTAAAAAGTTAAGCTAGCATAAAGGAGATTTCAGAAGGAGAAGAACAGTTACAGTGGGTGCTTAGTTGGTTTAAGCAAGCAAGAGAAGAGTGGGAAGACAGGAAAATTGGATCCAAAGTTGCTGGCGTAAGCTGAGGTAAAAGCAAAAGGTAAGAAGTTCAGACTGATTTAAATTAACCTTAGCGTAAAGGTTGCGGGTTCAAAAATTGTCCTGAGGCAAAAGGTAACTTTGAAAAGGAGAACTAACTGTTAATATAGGATAATTGATTGGCAGGAGCCAGGGAATGAAAAGGGAAGTTGTTGAAGCTGAATTGTTGGTTTTTAAAACCAAGAATAATTAAAAATTGAATATTCCATGTGAGAAAATGCTAGCAGCAAATAACAAAGAAAAGGAGAATCCTGACACTCTACTGCTCCTGGGGGCTTGCTCCCTGCTGCCACCTGGTTATTTGAGTGGATTCTACCTCAGCCTGGCTGGCCTGGTTGATTCCTTGATCCCTCATCTGGGAAAATAGACTTTCCTTGGCCAAACAATCTCTTATATTATGAAGCTGGGGCCACTCTTCTATCTGGCCCTGCTATTCAGTTGATCCCCAGTTGGCCTGCTGACTGACAAAGCGTGAGAATGGTGGGCAGTTCCTGACAAGTAACCAAATCACATGCTTGATATGAAATTTGGGTACATGGGTTGCCAATCCGGCAATTTACCCTAAGGGTTCTAAACCTATGGTACATGGAAGAGCTGGGCCCCTCTATCGGTGTTAAAAATTGATAATTGTGCTGTGCTTTTAAGGTGTTGAGCAGTGGGATGCAATCTCCTTTGCAGTGGTTTTCAAAGCTATGGCGCTGAGCGAAAATAACTCATCTGTAAATGAGGTCGGTTCATATGTAAACGAAACAAAATCAGGGGCCAACAAAATTAAATGATGATGGGTTTATATTAAATTACAGTGGGTTCACATCTATTTCTTTCTGAGATGTGCTAATTTTTGTTTGAATCTGAGTTGATTTCGTTTACGGATGGGTTGATTTTTCTCAGAGAGGGGTTTTTTGCCTAGCGCCATAGCTTTGAAAGCTACGGTATAGG
Organism: Entomophthora muscae; assembly: GCA_014839935.2. Lineage (NCBI taxonomy): Eukaryota > Fungi > Entomophthoromycota > Entomophthoromycetes > Entomophthorales > Entomophthoraceae > Entomophthora > Entomophthora muscae. The sequence goes on along the minus strand of QTSX02001549.1, from coordinate 41,777 downwards.
GTGAAAATTTAAAGTTTGTAGCCTAATTGTGGAAGGAGTAAAGGTTGGGATTGATTTATTGTATAGATTTAAATGTTCCTTCTAGCTTTACATTTTCTTATACAGGTCCAGTCCTCCAGGTTGGACTCTTTAAAAATCACACACCCTATAAATTCTTTTGCGGAAGGGGTTTTGAATGTTTGGGATGAGTTTGCTAAAAATCTTGTAAAAATGGGTAAATTTCTACAATAGCTCTGGGCAACTTAAAATAGATATTATTAACGGGTATGAAAGGGTTGCGATGGAAGATGGTTCGGGTGGATTGGGCGACGTGTGGATCCTTCCCGGATCCCGGCGATCGTAAATATTCTCCAGCTGCCCTATGAGAAAGGGAAGCATCGGCAGAGCTTGTCCGCTGGAGTGAAATATTCTCGGGTTTTAGATCTGCGCTCTGGATATCAATTCGTATAATTTGCAAATGGAGTTTGTACAGGTGAAAATCCAAGTCAAGGCTAAGATAAGGCGAGCTTATTGCTCTGATACATTGAGGGTTGACTAAAGTTTGTTTTTGGATGCTTCATATATTAAATCGAAAACAAAAATGGAGAAATTGATGATTGCACAAATGTGGACTCGAATTTTCAAGATCGAATCTTCAAAATCGAATCTTCAACAGCGCGTATAAAAGACAGGATGTCTTCTCTTTGAAATCAACTCAGCTGGAATGCGGACCATTGATATTGTCATTAAAAGCTTGAACGGCCTGTCAGCTTTCAGCGGTCTTCTGGTGCTGACGATTTTCTTTGCCATAAGTAACCAGCAAGTTGTTAACCACTGACAGTTTAGGATTTCGTGACAGAGAGGCCATGGACCGAGTGTCTATCCGTCTCCAGGCTGGAATTGGGCTATTGGATCTTCTGAAGCATAGCATGTCGCTTACATCTTCTCGCACAAGTGGGTGGTGCACGGCTATTGCATTTATGGCCATGTGCCTGTACCATATGTACATATTTCTCAACATTTGCATGGCTCTTAACCTACATCTCGCTGTAGTTTTGAGTAAAAGACCGAGCCAAAGATGGGAGCTGTGTTATTGGCTAGTTTCACTGACTTTGCCTTTCCTACTCGATATACCTCCCCTATTGGTGGGTATGTTTGGTTTGACGAGTCTTGGTTCATGCGGTCTCAAAAAAGAGCCTTTGGCTTACCACATTGTCGACAGGATCTATTCTAGCGCCTTTTCTATATTGACAATAACATACTGCTTTACAGTATCATGCATGGTTATGATGAAATTGAAGAGTAACAAGCATACCTATCCAGGGCTTCCTGCCGATTCAAATGATCCCTGGGATGAACATCACGCCATTCTCTGTCTCAAGGACTTGATCGTTCGCACATGCCTCTACCCACTTGTGTGCTTCCTGTCTTACATCGGTGGCAATGTTGCTCTTATCACGCACTTTGTCACAAAGGATCCCATCTCAACTCCTTTAAAAGTATGGCTGTTTTGCAGCTCCTCATCAAGGGGTCTGCTGCACTTGCTTGCCTTCCTTGCCGATCCTGCGGTATACAGAAATATTCCCAAGCTGTTTCCTTGCCACGCATCTAGCCAGGAGACAAAAGTTTATCAAATCCAAGTTTATTCAGAATGTGGCTTCTCCTACAACGATATCGTTGCCCCAGCCACTTCAGATAGCTCCACCCCTCTATCGCGTAAAAAGATGATTGCGGACTTCCACCATTTCATTTAATCCATAAAGAACCTTCTCGTCAAAACATTCTTAACCCATCCATCTTTTATACATTCAGAACTAGGGCTGCTTCGGGCAGCCGCGGCCAGTTTTTGGCTCTAGGACGCTCGATTCAAAGATTTATTTTAGAATGTTTAAAAATATAAACATTCCGTTCTGGATCCAACGGCCCAGAGCCGAAGCATCCCTATTCAGAACCCAATCCAAAATCTTGAATTGTCAACCCCCACGTCCAAATCTTGAATCGCATTTGCAAGCAGCTCCACTGAATGATGATAAAATATTTAATAAATCTATCATCCAACTGACCATTTTTTGTTTTTATTTAAATCTGCAAGTTTCAACCCCCTACCGCAAAAGACTCAACCAACTAAAGAATAGCTCATCAAGCTAATGTACGAATCAATAACGCGGGATTCCAATGCATGATTTGGTATTATCTGTAAGTCTGGTGCCGAGTATATACTTGTGAGAAGTATATTAAACAAAATAAGGGGGGATTAAGAAGAGAATGTCATTTTATTGGTATGATTGTTAGGGGTTATATAGTATCATGGGAAGCCACATGCTGTCCATGTACATCATGAGACTTATCCAAGTAAAGTTCTATTTAGGATTCCAAAGGTTTGATCCGTGTATATGATGGGCAGCTGATAAGTGTGCCACCAAACTTAATGATTAGCTGGGGAATCACTCAGGGAACCGCTTTCCTGAGAGAGAGCAATTGTAGATGTTGCAGCACTAAAAGTTGTTGGCAACATGAGATAGCCAACAAATACACAATTGCAGGGGTGTCAGATCCAAGGATCAGATTTCAAATCATGATTGGGGTAAACTTGAGATCAATTCAATCATTGGGCATTGTAAACCTAAAGTCCAAGGTTCTAGAGTGTATTTCCCCAATATGTTTCAGGGATCACATGCATCCTCAAAAATCCCACAGCTCTATTTCAGGACAGCTAAACTTTCTAGGCCTAACATTTGCCAGATTGGGCATGCTCAACGACAGAATTCACTGAATTGTACATCCCTCATATTGAGTTTATTTTAATAAAGATTATTATACCCTCTCCTTCCAATAACCAAGCCAAGAAGCTGCTCCCTGGGCTCAAGAAAATCATGCTGAGATATGCTATTGAGTTGCACTCTACTATATTGACATTCTCAACTTTGGGGTGTGAGATTTGGTAGGTTCAGTTCACAGAAAAGAGGGCATCAATTACTTGTATGAGGACAAAGGATGCCAATACACAAACTTTAACTTCAATATACCTTTAGCTTAACTAGGCAGACCAAACACAGTCTTTTACTATCTTAAACACAGATAACCGTTAAGGTAGGGTATACTTGAAGAGAACAAGAGTAGGATCTTTATTATCATAAAGGAAATATCCCTTTATAGGATTATTATCCCATGAGTAATTGACCCAAGAATCCTTGAGGCTGGACCAGCCTATGGTATCAGTGTTTACTGGATAGTTCCCCAAAAGGCATCTCGCCCAATGCTCTATAACGAAGTAGTCATAATTGCATCATTCCTTCTCACAACCTTATCCTAAGGTGAGTGTGATGCCAGCTTCATTACAGAGCCGCTATTGTAGCATTCTCCTGAAAGCTAGTCCATCCATCCCATTTCCTATGGGTGAGAGCAACTCTATTGCAGAGTATGATAAAAAGATGGGACATTATTTTTCTTGTTATGCCTAGGCGCCAGATTGGTTATTTTATAACTTAATCACATTATTCATATTCAAATTATTCAGAAAGAGTAAAA